>PVKZ01003562.1:0-125137 GCA_004027375.1 Macroglossus sobrinus
CCGCCCCCGCCCCGCCCGGCTGTTTATTTATGCACACGTCACCGGGCCGGCCCCGCCCCCCGGCATCTCATTAAGCGAGTGTGTTCCTCTCGCCCTGTCAATAATCTCCGCTCCCAGACTACTCCGTTCCTCCGGATTTCGATCCCCCTTTTTCTATCTGTCAATCAGCGCCGCCTTTGAACTGAAAAGCTCTCAGTCTAACTTCAACTCACTCAAATCCGAGCGGCACGAGCTCCTCCTGTATCTTCGGCTTCCCCCCCCCTTTGCTCTTTATATCTGACTTCTTGTTGTTGTTGGTGTTTTTTTTTTACCCCCCTTTTTTATTTATTATTTTTTTGCACATTGATCGGATCCTTGGGAACGAGAGAAAAAAGAAACCCAAACTCACGCGTGCAGAAGATCTCCCCCCCCTTCCCCTCCCCTCCTCCCTCTTTCCCCTCCCCAGGAGAAAAAGACCCTAAAGCAGGAAAAAAAAGTTCACCTTGGACTCGTCTTTTTCTTGCCATATTTTTGTTTGGGGGGCAAAACTTTTTGGGGGTGTATTTTTTTTTTTTTTTGCTTTTCTTCCTCCTTCATTTTTCTTCCAAAATTGCTGCTGGTGGGTGAAAAAAAATGCCGCAGCTGAACGGCGGTGGAGGAGATGACCTAGGCGCCAACGACGAACTGATTTCCTTCAAAGACGAGGGCGAGCAGGAGGAGAAGAGCTCCGAAAACTCCTCGGCAGAGAGGGATTTAGCTGATGTCAAATCGTCTCTAGTCAATGAATCAGAAACGAATCAAAACAGCTCCTCCGATTCCGAGGTAGGAAAAAGCCCCTCGGGCTGGTGGGGGTTTTTTAATCTTATTTCCTGGGCTTGGCAAATGTCGCTTCCAGGGGAGAAGCCGGGGCCGGGGGCGGCGGCGGCGGCGGCGGGGCGCCGCGGGGCCGGCCGGGCGGGCGGCGTGTGCGTGCGGTGCCACCGTTGCGAAAAACTTGTAACCCTGTTTTTTCTCTCCCCCCCACCCAACCTTCCCCACCCCCCCACCCCCCACCAACCCGCCGGTTCTTTTTCTCCCCCCTCTGTGTGGCGTTTGCCCCTCGCCCTCCCCACCTCCACCCCTCCGGGAAGGCGGAAAGACGGCCTCCGCCTCGCTCCGAAAGTTTCCGAGATAAATCCCGGGAAAGTTTGGAAGAAGGTGAGTACGCCCCGCGCGCCCCGCAGCCGCTCGGCGCGGCGCCCCGGGCCCCGCAGCCCCGGGCCCCGCGCGCCCCGGCCGTGCGGCGCGTCGGCCCGGCCGGGGCGCGCGGCGCCTCGGGCCACTTTCTAAAAAGTTTCTCCCCGCTCTCTCCCGCGCCGCGCGGCCGCCGCCGCCGCCGTCCCCTCGCCGCCCCGCCATGTTAGCGGCCAAGAGGCAAGATGGAGGGCTGTTTAAGGGGCCACCGTATCCCGGCTACCCCTTCATCATGATCCCGGACCTGACCAGCCCCTACCTCCCCAACGGCTCGCTGTCGCCCACCGCCCGAACCGTAAGTGTCTCCGCGCCGGGCCCCCACCCCCCCCGCGCGCGCCCGCGCGGCCCCGCACGCGGTCCCTGCCCTGCCCCTCCCCCTCCCTCCCCGCCTCCCCCCTCCCCGCGCCCCTCCCCTGCTCCCCCGCGCGGGGCCCAGGCCGCCCGAAAACTCTCCCAACTTTTCTGCCTTTTGTGGACTGGATTTGTTTGCACTTCGCCATGTTCTTGCTTTCAGTTTGCTGCCTCGTGATGTTGGGGAGACCTTTTCTTTCCCAGCAGGGCTTGGTTGGGGAGGGGGGTGGAAATTAGAAGAACTTTTTTTTTTTTTTTTTTTTTTGCGCTCTGATTGCCCCCTCCCCCCTTTGGTGGTGTTGTTTGTTTCTTCACCCTGGGAAGATGACTGTGTGGCTCTTTCTTTTCTCTCTCTCTCTCTCTCTCCCTTCCCTCTTCTGTGGCGTCTTGGGCTTTCCACGGTTAACCCCTTGGCTGCCGCTGCCGGGGACGCGGGCACTGGGCTGCGCCGACACGCGGGGTAGGCAGTGGATTTTCCTCCAGGCGTCGGACTTGCAAACTAGCGAGCGAGCGCGCGGAGCCCGGGGCCCTGGAGAAGCGCTTCGGCTTTCTCTTTCGGCCAGTTATTTATTCAGCTCTCTAGGGCTGATCGCAGGCTCTCGGCCCTCCTCCCCCTTTGCCCTGGAAGGTCACGCTTGCCAGACTGGTCCCACTGCAAACTTGCGGACTCCGGGCTCCCTCTCCTGCGGTCACCCCGCAGGCCCGCGAGTGCCCTGGGTGCCGTGGCGGGCTCCGCTGCCCGGCGCGCGCTGGCTGCGGGCTCTCCCGGGCCGCGCGCGGTGGGGAGGCCCCTGCGGCCGCGGTTCTCGGTTTGTGGGCAGCTGGGATGGCCTCTTCCGGGCGGACTCGATGTGTTTCTAGGGAATTTTGGTGCCTTGGGGCTTACAGCGGGGTCTGGGCTCGCCAGCTTCGGTGAAGGCCCTCAGTGGGCCCTGGGGTGCCAGAGACCAGGGTGTGCGGGCCAAAGTGGGTGCAGAGGACGAGGGAGGCCAAGGGCGCCTCTCCTTCAGAGGAGTGGGCTGCTGATCGCAGGCTTCCCAACTTTGGGTGCCCCAGGGCGGCACGGGGTGCCAGGCTTCCGGGGCGCTTCTCGCTGGGTGCGTCCCGCGCCCACCCACAGTTGTTAATAAGGCTCATCCCCTTCCCGGACCCGCCTCTGCCCCCTGCCCTCGCCCTGAACCCCCTCCCCCACCCTCTAAAAAGCCTGGATTGCGAATCTCTAGACGCAATCTCTAGCCGTTCGTGCCTGGTTTCCCGGAGTTGTCATTTGCACCTTCTCTGGTTTGGACTCCCTACCCCTTATTTACACGTACTACTTTTGTTTTTTCTTTCTCGGTAACTGGAGATGGCAATTTGAAATAATGCACCCACTGTTCAGTCGTGGATTCGGTACTAATGGCCAAGGGCTTGCCGGACGGGAGTTGATCAGATCTACAAGTGTTTTTAAGCATTAAAATATTAACTATCAGGTTTGACTTGTTTTTTTGGGCTGGGGCAAAAATGGCAAGGGCATGCTAGACCGGTCATTTTTTTATGGCTAGGAAAGAGAAATAATTATTCTCCCCTCCCCTGCTCCCAGGCTTCTGCATGCTTGGGAAGCTGGGAGAGCGTTTCAGTCCGACCTCCTCCTGCAGCCAGCTCGTTCAGGCTGCAGGGCCTGGCCGTGGGGAGGGGGGGGGGAAGCACAGTCCGGCTACGTTGTATTTTTCTTGGGAGCTTGTGAGCATCTTAAATCGGGAGCATTTGCCTCCGAATCGGAGGAGGGTTTGTGTACTTACTAACCCGACCAAGCCACATTCCAAAGTAACCATGAGAATTTCTTATTCTCCTCCCCTCCCCCTACGATAGAAGCCTCCCTGGTATTATTTTAAAATCCACTTGGACATCTGAAAGGCTATCTGAATATTGAGCTGTGATGGCAGGCCTGTGGCTTGCTTGACTCTTTGCAAACTCCCTGTCTGTGACTGCTGGCAATCTCGCCATACTAGCTCCGAAAACTTGAGCAGTTGTGCTGTGATTCAGAAATGGGGAGATTGTTAGAGGCAAATAAATGATTTTCCGGTGTGAAAAGGAAGGTTCTGAACCATCGCTTGCCTTTGTGGGCATTATAGGAATAGACGGCGTCTAGTTATTTTAATTGTGGACATAGCGGGTGGCCTTGTGCTGTGACATCAGATTGAGAAGACATTTCTGAACTCAGTAGGCAGTTTTCATATTTGCATGTCAAACACCAACGGACATCTTTGTGTGCACTGCCCCCTCCGCCTTCCTATCTTTTAACGGGGGTTAGATTATGTGCTCCAAAATTAAAGTTATTTATTTAGGTTGGGCAGCAGAGCAATGGAAATGAGGACGAGAGGCTGTTGTATGTCACTCCTGACGTCTTCGATCAGTGGGGCCAGCTTGCAATTCCAGATTTGATACAGCTGCCGGAGGAATCTATAGGCAAGACAGCGGTCTTTTCATGCTCATCTGAATTTCTTAGTGCTTCATAGAGAGTGTTTCGGAGGGCAAGGTGTAAAGACAAATTAGCTGTGTGCATTATTCTTTTCCGGACCCTCCTTGGTGATGTTTTTGCTACATTTTCTGTTACTTACAAAATGTACCTGTGAGCAGCTGCATCCTTTAAAAAGCCTACTCTATCCCTGATTTCTGCTTTTCGATATAAGAATGTAAAGAATTAAGGAGTATCATTAAATCGGCTTATGATGAATAATACATTATTTCAAGAATAATGCTTTAATTGCTGAAGACGCCATAAAGCTTGATAGTAATAATTTTATTTTAAAACGACAAAGATTTCTGCATAACATTAATTTAGTCTTTGATACAGTAATAGTAACAGCTTTTAAAAAGACTGATTCGGATACAAAAATGCATTAAGGAGAGGTCTAGTTAAGTAGATGGGAAGTGATAGACCTGCAAATATTAGAATTGTGGTAACATTTTTATATTGAAGATAAGAATACTGTTACCATATTAAAAGAGATAGGAAAAAGTAGTGTTATGTTTCTTTTTCCCTCCTGCCAAAGGAGAAATGGAGATATGGTGGTCGAAAGTCCAGTTAGGCTTGAAATTTCTTTTTCAGGACGTGATTATTAGAGTTCTTGTACATTTTTATCCAAAGTTACTTGCTTTTCAACTGAGCTATTTGCTACTAGTTTGAACAAATAAATAAGCAGCATCTTGAATTCATTTTTGAACTTGGAATCCAGCATTTAAAGGAACCCGAGAGGGGCCTATTCACTGGGGTTTTATTTAGCCGGGCAACTTTTCTTTCTGCCTTGTGAAAAATGGATGTTTTCTCCTCACTCAAACAACATAATCCTTTCTCATACAAAAGATCTAGACCTTGGAGTGTGAAGGGTTAATGGTGGTCCTTCCCTGTTGTCCTCCCACCCCCCACCTTGGCCCCCTGATTGTTTTGACAACACTTTTCAAAGTGTGACATTCCAAGCCCCTACATAACAATGTAATATTACTGTAATTACACAGGTCATTACATTTTAAATAGAGAACAATAAAATGCTTATCGCCCTGAAAAAGAACAGGTGTTCTTGCCCTTCTTTGGTATTTATGCTAATTGTTTTTCATCTCCTTCAGAAATATTTATGGTGAACATCTTTAGATTTCAGTCTCAACTGCAACTGTATTAATTCTGTGCTAATCTTTATAGGTTGGGGTTTAATATCTGCAGTATGGATTATAGGTTCAACATTCACCCAGTAAGTCATATTTTAATGATTATAAGTTTAATATGCCAGCGCTTTGCCGTTTGCTGAATTTAAAGCTTTCTGAAACCCCAGAAACAAACTATTAAGCGGTTGAGAGCCTAAGTGCTTCTCTGGGAGGAAGTGTTTTTGGAAACTTTTGAAGGCTAAAGGGAAGTAGCTTTCACTGATGCCCCCTATCTGATTGAGAAAGGATTCGGAGGAAGACATCCTCGTTCTTGCTTACGAGTTTTCCCTGTTGATTTGAATTTTACTGATACAGATTCCATCTAGAGTCCCGGCTGGAAGCTGGTCAGCTTTCTGTTTCTTAGCAAGCTGTGAAAAAGTTACAGGAAGGTTTCCGGGGTTTGGCAGATCAAGAATGCTCTTCTGTGAGCAGCGCAGGCAGTGCTGCACGCCATTACAAAAATATTTGCTTTAGAACACTCGCATTTTAATAGCTGTACCAGAGGCTGTGCTTTTAAAGATTACAGCAGAAGTCTTTCCAGGTATTGAATGCCTCCTTCCATCCCACGAGGTGCCTGTGTGCCTACAAAAAGTGCCTAGAAGTTCTTGGTGGAGAAATCCTAATGCAGCTTCTCTTACACGTCACAGTGGGGTAAACTAGGAGGTATCTAGGAGGATTTCACATTTTGTCAGATGTTTCACAACGGGGGCCCCCCGAATCACATTAAAAATGCACTGGAGAGAAAGGACAGCTGCAAATTTTTGTGCGGACGCGTGTTTTTGGACCATGACTAAAACTCTGAGGACCCTTTTCCCCAGCTGTCTGGAAGTTATGTGGAAGTTGGTTTATTGGCAGTTAAGTATGAGACAACCTGGATTTAGCACAGGCACTCTCCTACACAGGAAGTAGATGACATTATATTGGGGGAAGGGACGAGACTTCAGTCAGGGAATGATTTACTCCTTTTTTTTTTTTTCTCTTTAAACCATGGAGTTGCCAGATAAATAGGCTGTTTCCAAGGAAGTAGGTTGTAAGCTTTTTAGTCTTGGTAAGTGGAATTAGATAATATCTTTAACCGCATTTATAACTGTTTTGAGGTGACACAGTACAAAGGTTTTGGAAAGGAGGGGTGAATCAGATTCTCGAGGCTTTTATTTTTGAAGGGGGTGTGATGTGGGCATCTGAGTTTCTTCTGGGAGTGAATATTGGCAACCGTGTAAGTAAATCTTCAACTCTGACTTATAATTGAGCACATTTGTGAAGGAAATGGTTAATTTTACAACCAAAGGCAAACTTGCACCTCGACAGGTCTGCTGAAAGAAATGTGCCCCAGTCCTTTGCTGGCAAGCGCCACCGGGTCATAAATCCACAGGCTTTATTTACAGCCCATAACACTTATGAATGTTAAGATATTTGACGCCACGTTGGCCTTATAATATTCAAGGTCCGCAGACATTGGCAGTAGCTCAAATTTCTCTCACTAATTATAAGCAATGAGATGGAGGGGGTTGGGGGGAAGCCCATCGCAAATGCTGCCCTCTCCCCCGTCTGTCCCCACCTCTGCAATCTGAGCTTACGGAGGCAGACACCCCCTCCTTCAGCAGCTGACTTGTACTTTTCCTCTAGGCTATTGTTATCCGCGTTTATAAAGAGCACTTTCAGAGATGGGGGCTCTGCACAAACGCCGTTTTCAAAAGCAAAGTTCCTCTAGGTGTTTGCATCTTTTTCCTTTTCCCCTGATTTCTTGCTTTCTCCTTTCTTTTTCCCTTCCTTCTGTTTTAAAAGACTGTTTGTTGCCTATATTGTGCATATTTCCCAGAATACTTAAAGAAACCTGATCTGGAGACTGCTCTTGAATTGTGTGATGTTCCATTGAGCTGGAAGGGAATACACACTCTGTACAGAGCACTAGTGAGGGTTTTTTTTTAAAAAAAGTGAGGGTGAGGAGAGTTGCTTAAAAGAAATTAATAGATGGGAAGCAAAAAAAAAATTCAGGTTTATGTTAGGGATGGGAAGGCCACTCAATTTGAGAAAAGTGCACGGGTGTCTGGGGGAGGAAGCACAGAAAAATCACCGGAAGGCAGAAAAAATGCTTGACTGAGAATGATGAGAAAAGCGAAAGAAGATGGGACAAAGATTTGGGCTTGCGGGGGATTGGCAGTTTCGTATGAGGGGTGGGAGTACCACGGAGGGGGTGCTGTTAAAAACTAGATTGCTTCGCTCTGCAAAGACTGGTTCCGATCCGCTCCACCCAGAGTGCCCCATCCAGCACCATTACGTTTCATATCGGTTATTGTGTGAGAACTTGGGGTTGGGGCATCTATGGTCAAGACCTTGATGAGGGACAGAAGGCCAGTTATTTTGTCAATTTTAAATTATTTAAAAGAAGTGGGCAGCTCTATGGTGTGTGTGTGTGTGTGTGTGTGTGTGAGAGAGAGAGAGAGAGAGAGAGAGAGAGAGAGAGAGACAGACAGACAGACAGAGAGAGACAGAGACAGAGAGACAAGCTGACTACAGGTAAAGGGGAGTGGGGTTCGGAGGTGAAACTGTGGAGGGGGGCTGATGGCTCGGTCATTTCTGGCGGGATCCTTTCCTACATCTAACCCAAACTTAAAGACCTAGGCTGAAAGGTTTTATTTTCTAATCAATGGAATGCAGAAACTTACTAGCCCTCAGGGACAGATATGAATCCCTTAACAGCTCATTACAAAGATGGGGCTGTGGGATCTTTGAACGGGTTATCAGCTTTGGTGTTCTTCCGTTTTCCCAGGATAGCTTTTCTTCCTTAGGCACATCTGATTTCAGGGTGGTAATTCAGCCCGATATATTGTATTTTTTTTTTTTTTTTTTTTTGTCGTAAAGTAGCCCCAAACAGTTCGGTGTACAGGGGAAGGAAGGAATGGCTATTAGTGGGATCAGCTCTGAAGGAGTTAAAATTGCTCGCTAAAGTTTGGCATCACGAAAATAAATTTGAGGCCTGGTAGGCATTAGCAGGGCACAGCACATTTACAGAGCTTAATTAGTACGAACTGTAATTGTTCATGGTCTGCCAGAAGAAGTAATGTTGAGGAAAAGTGGAGTCCTCCTTTTGCAGTCTTCAGTTTGAAACCGATAAATCACTTGCATATTTGTGTAGTGATTCAAATGGAGCTAAGACCTCTCCCATCCCAACATGTGGTAAATTGTAAAGTCAATGAATTGCAGATGTAGGCTACAGTGAGATTCTCTAAGAAAATGCAGAATGAATGGGAACGAGTGATGCTATAAATATTTACTGAGAAGATAACTAGGTCCCTGCGTGCTGGGTCAATTATGATGTACTAAATATATTAGTAAAATGCTTAAAAAAATTGAGAGGATTTGTGTGGGTCTTGGTGTGGGTTGGTTTGTTTTAGAAAGTGAAATAAAAGGCACTATATTATTGTTGTGTCAGTTTTATTAAGCCTGAATCACAATGGCATACCCAGGGAAGGACACATGAAACCCACATTAATGCAAATTAATTCGTTATGAGTTGCAGCCCTGTGACTGTTAAGTGGAGTAATGATGGGGCATCATTTTAAGAGTGTTAGTGTAGCAACTTTTAATGAAAATGCTGTGTTAGGGACATGTCTCAGCACTTGAGTCCACGTGTTTTTGTACGCTAGCATGTGTTTTGTACAAGAGCAGGCAACTCGATTCACTTTATATCCCTCTCCCCGACCCCCCGCCAAAAAACAGTTAAGAACTTTTATGTGTTGATGCCTAAAGAAAATCATGTAGATTTTTCTCAAAAGTAAACCCAGAAATGCCGATCACCATAACTAAGTTCAACTTCAACATTTCTTTTTTTAAAAATTTTTGTTTTGCGGGAGATCGTAGTACAAAGTGGAAAAACAATGAATGTAGCATCTTCCCCCCCAGAGACCTCTAGATGTAACTTTCTTAAAGCAATTTTTTTTCCTCTTTTTTTTCTTCTTAGAGGATTTTGGTCTCAGGCAATGTTGCAAGTCAATACTTCTTTCCCCAAATGTGAGTAGGTGGATGTGTGTGGAAGCTGTAAAAGTTAATGATCGCTCTCTGACTCATAGCTGATGGTTTCAGGTTGAGGAAAAGAAAAGAAAAAAATTAATGAGGGTAAATAGACATTTGATGGAACATGGAGACAGTAGGAGAGGTTGTTCCTGCATCTGAAGGCATGCGTTTTGTTGCAGCAGGATTTCTGGAGAATGCCAGGAAGTGAAAAGGGGATGCCTTTGTTTTAAGTTGTTGTTTTAGGATGGTGCAAATAAATGTTCAGTGTCTAGATCTTTGCAGGAATGTTTAAGCCCACGTACCTACCAGTCAGTGCTGGTTTTGCCTTCCCAGTGAAAGTCAGAGGGCCCTCTTGACACTTCTATAGAAGGGCAGGCAGTAGCCCAGAGTCCTGGCCAGAAGTTTACTCCATTTAATGTCCGAGGCTCCCTAAGAAAAAATCTTAGATATACTTACAAAAAAAAAAAAATAGTCTGTCTTTTAAGCTAATGGCATGGAAATTACATTTTAAGTGGCTCATGGTGGTAGCTACTGGGTAGAAAGGAAACTGGATCAAAAAAAAAAAAATCCCTAAAACCAAAATCTTTTAGGAAATGAGTCTGGATTTATTTATTTTTTAATAAAAGAGAACGCTAGGTGATTCATAAAGCTGAAAATAAAGCAAATGCTCCACCTTTTCCCAATTTAATAGAATGAATAGGTATATATATGTTTTTTTTTTTTTTTATCACATTGGAAGTTCACTTAGTGCTGGAAAAACCAACAGGGTTTCAATTTTTTTAGTCGCCATTGAGGGTGAGATCTCTATGGTTGTAAAAGCCCAGCCCCTTTCCTCCCATCTCTGGAAATCTCTGATATCTTTGTATCTGAGATGCCAAATTTAGGGCCTGTGGTAGCGATTAGAAATAAAACAAGAAAAATTAAGATATGCTAATAACAAGGGAAGCGGTTCATCGCAAAACGTTGGTTTTTCCAGTTGCTGTAGCTGAGCCCAGCCACATCTTCATGGTTCTTCCTTTGGACAAGAGAGGGCTGGTCACCTGGGGGTGCTAGAATGGGTGGGTGGGCTTGGCCACTGTAAACAAGCACACAGAAAGGGAAGGTTTATTTTGCCGAGAGTTTTGCAGGAAGGAATTAAATGGAAAGTACCTTGGAGTTCTCATTTGGTGATTGCCCCTGGACAGCGCTGGGAGGGAGGCACGGGGTGAGGGCGTGTTGCATGCCCAGGGCGTAACAGCCGCTGTAGTTGGAGGAGGAAGTGATATGGAGTGCTGCAGGTGACCAGGGCAGGGTGGTCCCGAGAGCCGAGGATTGTGGGAACGAACCTTGTTCTTAAACTTAAATAAGCCTTGGGTAGCTGTCTTGTCCTGGATCTCTCAACCTCCCCATCTCTTCCAAAGAAGCAAAGGGCCAACCATCTTTTGTTCTCTCCTTATAGCTTTTTACAGAGATATAAATACTATTATTGTTCCAAATTAGAATGCCAAGTTTTTACAGGGTCCTTGTATTTTATCTTTGTCTTAAAAGGCTAGACTCTAACGAACAAGGCATATTTGTGTTTTACAGGGAAGAAAAAAGCAGTTTAAAGCGTGTTTTAGAAAAAGAGTATTTGGGAAAAGAGGGGGTGGAAACCCAGAGGAGAAACAAGAAAATCGTTAAGTCCTCGTCACTGTAGCTGGGGGAAGTTGAGCTCGCAGTGGCTCCAACACAGTGGTTACTGGCTGGGAGTAAAGGCCTGATGGGAGCTTGTGCTGTGGGTATTTAGGAGCTGGTGGAGGTCATTCTGTGGCTGGACACCTGAGGAGGGAAGTGCCATTGCTTGGGGGGTGTTCGGATGGTCTGTGTGAAGGTTAGATTAACCTTGTCCTTCTAGATTCTTCAAGACCTTGCAGCTAGCCGCATCGTTCCTGTTTTAATTGCAGCTTTGTCTCCGGGTTGTGGTGGTGTTTGGTGATGAGGGCCAGGATTAAGAATGGAACCCGACAAGTGAAAATTGAATTTGGATTAGCCACAGTTTCATTAATGTATTCATAAGGCTGTGATTATATGAAATTTTGTTTCCTCGACCTGTACTTAGTTATCAGGTGTCCATTCAATTTTAATTGACAATATAGGATTCCTGTGGTTGCCTTGAGTACAGATCGCCTAGGGCTGTGCAGGGTCTGTGGGAAGCAGAGCTCGGACAAGTTTCCATTAAGCTCTGAATCAGGCAGTTGGAAAAGAGGAGAATAAAACCCACTGAAAAGGGGGACACGTTGTTAGTGTTGCCTTCTCTACTTAGAAGGAGAACCCCCCCCCCTGCCACCCCCCAGACAAGAGCTGCTTGCCAGCCAAGAATTCCAAACTCGCGGAGGAACCTGTCTCTAACACAAAAGTTGTTTTAACACGATGCAGGATTGTCACAGTAATTAGTGCAATCTCTTGCTGACTGGCAGTTTTCGCAAAAAGGACAGGGGGGCAAAGGGTGCAAATTCATCTTTCTTTTTCAGCAATTCACTTTCGATGACCTGCTGCTCACTGTGTGTGTGTGGGGGGGACTGTGATGGGGGGCGTGTCTTCAGTTGCTCAGTGTTCATCTTTGCTTGTTTTAGGGAGTGTGGTTTGTTACTCTGGTTTGATGGGCGATGGGATATACTTTTTTTTGGCCTACCTTTGTGCCCCCTTTTAACTTTGATTAAGATTATGTTTTGGGACAAGTGGACTCATAATATATACAGGCAGTGTTTTTGTTTATTTTGAACAGATAAAATGACCCCAGAACCCATTATATCCCAAAATGGGGACTTACAACTTTATCCCAATGTGGATTTAGACTACTTAAAAAATTTGATTACTTCTGTGTTGTGTTTATTTTGGGTTGCTTTAAAAGACCTTATATGAATTTCTTTTTTCCATCCCCTCCCTTTATTTTTTTAAATATAAAAACCTGTGAGGACTGAATACTTTTTCTGGCAGGGAGCAAGATGTAAAGTAATTGGGTCTAAAACTCCCTTGCAGGCTGAGTTATACAGAAGTGTGATGGTGATGGTGATGATGATGGTACAGTAGCAGTGATAGTGGCAGATATGATACTATAGATCTGTGTTCAGAAACACAGCTAATTGGCCTGTTGCTCCAAGGGGGATGGGCAGCAATTTCTTAGAACCATCTGAGTCTTCATCATTTGTTCATAAATGGGCAAATTAAAATGCATTTTCAGATGTTGTCGAGATCATTTATTGGTGGTTGTTTATAAAAGAAGTCAGCAGACGGTGTTTGTTTTCCCAATTGGTAGAATCCCAAGGTTAGCAAGTGTTATTTAGGAAAAGAAGAATTTGGTGAGGAATCTCAGTATTCCATTTTATTTGGGGATACCCACTTTGATGGGAGAGGGGGGCATCTATCGGGCTTCAGAGGGATTGTAAGGCCCGGGATAGGCTTCAGCCTTCTGTCGTGGAGGGTCCGGGTGGACCGGGATGGACATTTACCCAGGGGCCACTGAGGAGGTGGTCTCTGTTTAGAAATCTCGGTGGCTCTTTGGCAGTGGTTGGCTCTTCTTTGGGGAAGTGTGGGTTGATTCCTAGAGTGCGGGCTACAGAGCTGTCCTGGGCCGGGTGACTTAGTCATTGTGAAAGAATGTATAAGGCATTGGGTGGCCCCTGGATTCTGCCTGACACATTTGTTTTCCCCAAAATAGAATTGTGTTTGAGAGCTGGAGCCCAGTTATTAGAACTGTGGGAGGTTGCGGGGGGGCTTGTTATACCTGTGGCAGTCTTGTGGCTTTTCATAATCCTCTCTCTCACAGTCTTTTCCTCTTGCCTACATGTTGCAATTCTGATAACTTTTTGCAGCACCGTTAATTTTTCTGCAGCATCCTACTCAGCACACTGGCTTCCTTTATGTCTTAATGGGCATCCGTCTTTCCTTTTCATGTCATCGACTCTCACTCCCGGTCCCTACCCCCTCCCTTTTTGCTTATTGAATAGGGCTTTTTTTTTTTTTTTAACTTTACCTTAGATTATTATGATCTTATCCATAGCAACAAATAAAAATACACAGGTCTTGATTGAATGCCAAGGCTGCAGTTCAATCTAGGAAGGTTTGTCTGCTATTCATAAACTGCTTAAGATGTTTTCTTGTAGTTTGTGACATAAGCAGAACGCTTTGATTTGGTTTCTTTCTACAGCTCCATTTTCAGTCCGGGAGCACACATTACTCTGCGTACAAAACGATTGAACACCAGATTGCAATTCAGGTAGGAAATGCAAGAGATCCTTAAGTTTGAATTGTCAATATGTAGGTCTCTTGTGTCTTTTATTCTCCACCCCTTCCCCCAACCTAGGTGATGATGATGGTGGTAATGGTGGTGGTGGTGGTGATGATGGTGATGATGGTGATGATGGTGATGATGGTGGTGATGGTGGTGGTGGTGATGGTGATGATGATGATGATGATGATGATGATAGTGATGATGATGGTGGTGGTGGTGCTCATAGTGATGCTGCTGCTGCTTATGGTGATGATGATGAATGCTGCTGCTGCTGATGGTGGTGGTGGTTGGTTCATTGGGGGAGGTGGGAAGCAAAGAAGAAACATGAGCAGAAGAAATGCTAAAATGATTTAAAAATGTGGAAAGAAAGAGAAGCCTGGGTTTTTTGTGAAGAGTCTCTTTATGTTTAATGAGCACACCCCCCCCCCCACCCCCCAGCTTGGCTACTCTTTTTTTTGCTTCAGGAGGGGTCTTAAATTGGGAGTGAAATGAGACGACAGAAAATGAACAGGAAGAATTAAGGTTGGGGAGATGGGAGAAGAGGCTGTGTGACAGCCAGAGAGTTGTTTCTGATGCATCAACATCATGTTAAGTGGTGCTAAGAATATCACTTTTGACCTGATTGTCCTGAAATGTTGATTTCTCCTGGGCCTCTTGATATACGACACTGAAAGTGCTGGAAGGGAAAGGCGACAGATCCCAGCTTCTGATGAGTGTCCTGTTTCCTGCTCACGTAGTACTTCCATTCTCTCAAATCCAAAGGCTAAACAAATCACGGACTAATATAGACTCAGAGCTGAACCGATGCCAACAGAATGCAGTAGTGGAGGGAGAGCAGACTAATACGATTTTCGTCTGTCTGCCCGGCCTTGCCTGGCTTTGCCAGGATGGATGTACTTCATGGTGTAACTGATGGTACTGAAACTTCTTGAGTCTTCCGGTTTAACCCTTTGAAGGGAGGCTTTTGAAACTGGTCCTTTGTGTTAAAGTCTGGCCCTAAGGATTTTTTCTTTCTGGAAGTTGATGTCTGTTGTTAATGATCTGTGTGGTTGCATCGTTCTTTCTTGTGGGTACTCTCTTGTAGATATTGTGTATGTGTATATGACGTGTATGTATGTGTGTTCTTATGGAACTACAGCCACGTTGCGTCTTTATAGCTCTGCTATTTGAAATATGCATCTTCCTAGATAAGTAGCCATTTGCCCCAGGTAAATTATGCATCATTCCACCAGTGATAAGTATGACTCAGCAGACATTTTCATTTGGTAGATTTCTAATATTTTTGTACCCATTTCAAGGCAATGTTAACTTATTTAAAAAAAAATTTTGATTACTCCTGCAGTTGTGCTGGCTGGTGTGTGTGTGTGTGTGTGTGTGTGTGTGTGTGTGTGTGTGTGTGTGTGTTTGAGGGGAAAGTGCGACCTCAATCTCCCCCACCCCCACCCCTAAATATTTTCAAGACTGGTGTCTGTAACTGAATCCTGCAGTTGTTCCTGCCGGCGCTTGCTGGTGGACCCTGCTCTCTTTTGATGAATGGCACAGTGAGTGTTGCTCCCAGAAAATGGTTTCGCCTTGGAGCTGGGTTAGAGAACATGCCCAAACCCTCACTCCTGATGAATGGGTGCCCTGCCCGGTGTCCTGAGGCCCGCTGCATCTGAGGAGTGCTGGACAGTCCTGTTGCCCGGGGTGTGGGAATCGTCGAGACTGAATAGCATAGTGATCCCTATCTTGGTGTGGAAAGGCTGGCTGGGGCCATGTCACTGGGAGACCAGCCGAGACCAGACCAGCTGTTGTGTCTTTACACCCGTTGCTGAAGTGTCCCTTGTTAGGCCGAGCAGTTCGTCTGTTCTCCAAACCACCTGGCACGGTGCAGGCCATGTGAAGCTCTTTTCTCAGGAGGAAGATGGAGTAAATTACAGAGCTCATTGTTTGGAGGACTGAAACCATTACTATTCTTCCATGAACAGGTAGTATTGTTTGCCCCGCTTCTATTTGCGAAGGCTTGATGCCCATGTGGGCAAACAGAGAGACGTTTTATTAGAGACCCAGCTCCGGCATGCTTTCAGTGTTCATTCTCCCCCGGCCTCTGCTAGACCAGGACCAGGCCGAGCCAAATGGCAGCTCGCTGTAATTCTAGTTCGATCATCAAAGGATAAATGGCAGGAAAAAAAAAAAAAACAAAAGAAGCAAAGGGAAAAAAGAGGAAACCTCAGACACAAAAATATTGTTCCCAAGGTGCATGGCAGCGCAGCCCCCGTGCAGGGGTTAGAGGAGAGGGTAGCGCCGCCTTGGTGTGGACTAGAGCAGACGTCCCCTGCGCTCTGTTCTCCAGCGTCTGGCTTACGGATGCTATCATCAGGGCCGAATTTTCTTCCCTGGAAACTTAAAATGGTTTAACCTTAAATTTTGTATTTCAATGTGAGCTGAGCCTGTGGCTCTCCTAAGCTATATCCTAAAATAACCTCGAGTAGCATGACACCACGTATCACATGAGATTCATACCCGCCCCACACCCGCTATCATCTCAGCCTTCTCCGTTTGTATGAATGGCCTCTGAGGGATTCTATGCACCCGTCCCACTCTTGTAAAAGGTTTGGACACAGTCATCAATTGCTGTGCCCACTTTTGACAGTTACCTAACTCCTCTCAGGTTTGAAAAGAACACGAATGGCCAAATTCTCTCTACATGTATACTACAAATAAATGGAATAAAAATTAAAAGGCCTTTTTTTTTGACAGTTATTTAATTATTGGCTTTTACAAAGTTTTATTGAAGTATAATGTAAATACAGCACAGTGCTCAGATCTTTGGTGGAATGGTGGATGAGCTTTTAGTATCAATGAAAACTTTAGCCAGTCAATATAGAATGGAATTGGAATACTTTTTCTGTAAAGGGCCAGATAGTAATTATTTCAGGCTTGGTGGGCCATACAATCTCTACGGCAACTACTCAACTCTGACATTGTGATGCAAAAGCAGCCAAAAATATTACCCAAAGAAATAGGCGTGTCTGTGTCCCAATAAAACTTTATTTATAAAAATGGTGGCTGGATTTGGCCCATAGACTGCTGGCCCTTGAGAATGAATATTACTGACTCTCCAGAATTTCTTCTCTTTCTAGTCATCTGGCTCCCCCCATCTCCAACAAAATTTTTGCCATAGGTTAGTTTTATCTGTCACCATGGATTAGTTTTATCTGTTTTTTTTTTAGCTTCTTAGTAGTGAGTGGAATTGTACACAATATACTGTCAGATAGCTGTCCCTACTCAGCATCATGTCTGTGAGTTTCATCTCTGTTACTGTGTGTAGCAAGTTTGCTCTTCTTTATGGCTGTATAGTATTCCACATAGGAATATGCCACAGTGCATATTTTTTCTATGTTATCAGATATTTGGATCGCTTCCAGTTTTCTGTTATGAATAAGGCCCTGGTAACATTCTCACTCTCACCTGTTCATACACAGGGTGGACTTGCAGAGGCATAGAGTAATGTGTGTGCTTAACTTTGCATTAACCTTTTAAGAGAGACTCAAACACTGGATTTCAAGTGTTGTCATGGGAATACACTAGCATGGTTGTCGTTAGGTATGTGAGTGATGTGAGCAGTAAGATAAGGTGATCTAGGTGTGATCAGAGGCCACTTTGCCCAGGCTCCAGTGCAGGCCCCTTCATGCAGTGGTTTGGCCCCTAGCTCCTCAGCTCCCAGGAACTCCTCTCACTGTCCCTGTTAACCCGGGAGAGGTTTTGCAGGCCGAATGCAGGGGTGCCACCCGCACTGCAGATGACTGACTCCCAGGGATGCCCTGCCGGTGACTGTGGGGAATGTTTAGGCATCTGTGTTGCCTCCCGGAAGAGAACTCTTCCAACACAACACACTCCACTCATCATCATTCCAACCCCAAGAGCACTGTTGTAATCAAGGTCAAAACCCACAGAAGATATTTCGTTTGGTTTTCAGAAGGGCTGCTTCAGAACCAATTAAAGCCTTTGTTTTAAGAGTATTTTGGCCAAAGGTTGATGTTTTAACACCAAGTCAGATGTGATTTAGGGGCAAAAGAAAAAAACCTCCACATGTAGCAAAAACAAACTGAGGAGACCTTTCTTGGTTGTTTTTATTTTAAGATATGAAGTGGTTTGTATGTGTTTGTGTGTGAGTGTGCACGCACGCGTGTGTGTGTGCGCAAAGACAACTAGGAGAGGATCCAGAAGAAATGGACCATTTTATTTGTTTGTACAGCTGAGCGTAGAGCCTTTGCTGCAGTGGGTGTTGCTTTCCCTCTGTCCTCAGGCTTGCAAGTTCCCTTCCGAGCTGCACCAACGCATTCCTCTGCTGCTTGGTCTTGGAACTCATCTGCCATGATTTAGTGAGTCCTGGAGGACGACCCTCCTCCAGGGCCTGGGTGCCTTCTGGCGCCAGGGAGAGAAGGATAGAAACTGGAGAGTGCCCTTGTCCCATACTGACTGACCCCTTATTCCTGGATGTGAACTTGACATTTAGTTTTGTTCATGTCTTAAAATTGTTAAGATTCCTAAGGTGCTATGGCTCGGAGTCCATCTCTTTGCCCAAGTAGACCCTCAGTATTTGTAATAAAAACATTCAGAGATTAATACCAGTGGATATGACCAGGATGGTTGTTGGCTTTCTGATGGTAGTCTCTTGTATTCTAAGCCCGTCCTCTCACAAGTTCCCTGGCTGTTTCATTTTCATGAAGATTTGCAGTCTCAGTTGAGGGAACCAATTCGGGCCAAGTGGGAGAACTCCCAGAAAACAGATTCAGTTCTTAGGAGTCACTTTCTTACCTTTCCTTTAGTCTCATCACCAGACCTGTCTGTGAGGTTCATGTCCACTTTCCGCAAAGAACGAAGCGTGTCTGTGTGTGTGTGTGTGTGTGTGTGTGTGTGTGTGTGTGTATGGTGTTTGGTGTGTGTGTGGGAGTAGAGAGGGGGAGGAGAGAGCGAGAGATGTCATTTTACCTGCATAGAGTTTGACAAAGTCTGTGGATGCCATTCAGATGAGTTAACTCATTCAAAATGTTCATTCACTTGGTAGGGTTTTAAGTCTGTACCTCAGAATGCTCATTCATTCATTGAGAAATATTTATTATGCATCAGCTGTGTGCCAGGGGAACTCTTCGATGAGCAAGATGGACAAAAAGTCCCTTGCTCTCACTGAGCATAAAGTAATGTTATAAATATGGGTTTATAAGCACTCTTACTCCCTTTGGTTTGATTGAATAGGTTTCGGGTGCAGTCTGGGAGGTTGCATTTTTAATCAGGGTTCTGATTTTCGGTGTAGCCTTCTGAAATCAATCAATTGATCATTTGTTGGTTGCTTGGTCATTTTTACTTTGCTGAATAAAACTTGAGGGCTGGTCAGGTATTCGGTTGGGGTAATTTTCTCACTGTGGATGAGAAATGGGACTGAGTGCCTTGAGGTTCCAGTGAGCTTTTGAAGCCTTTCCTTCTCTGTGATAAGTGAAGAAAGCCAGATACTTCTGCAAGGCTCAAGAAGAGGCATTTGTTTATGAAAGAGTAGCTTAGATTATCATGTGCTTGGTCTTAGGAGTCTGAGGCAATAACAGTTGATAATAATAGCTTGTGCTTATTGCATTCTCTCTATGCGTTGGGCCCAGTGTTAAGTGCTATATGTGAATTATTTACTGATTCTTCATCGTAACACGGAAGGCCGAAAGGTATAGTTACTCTTACTATGACCATTATCCCATTTTGTAAACTAGGAATCAGAGACACAGATACCTGAGGTATTTAGTCTAAGATCAAGGAATTAGGATTCAAACCCTGACAGTCAGACTCGGGGGAGACTACCCATACATCCTTATGCTTATTTATGGCTGTCTGCTCAAAATAACGCTCAAGGCGACCCAGGCGTTTGCTAGAGCAGTGGCGACCAGCTAGCTCTGCCTGGACAAAGGAATTACCTGGAGTTGGAATTTACCCCTTGGAGGGTCTCATTCCTTAGGACTAGGTCAGTGTTTGCTAAACTTGAGCAAGCATCACCTGGAGGGCACCTGGAAGGTGTGTTAAGATGCGGATTGCAGGCTACCTCCGGAGTTTCGGGTTCTGTAGGTCTGGGGTGATCTCAGCATTGGCAGTTTTAGCAGATTTTCAGGTAACTTTGACATCCCTTCTCTGGCGACAGGACTTTGAGAACTGCTGGACTAGGGCAGTGGATCCCAACTTTAGCCGCACATCACAATCCCCTGGGAGCATGAAACCATTGCAAGGCCCCGGCTCCACCCCAGCCCACCTGGATTGGGATGTCTGGGGGGTGGCATCCGGGAATCCCTGTTTCTGAAAAGCTGCTCAGCTGGCTTTACTGTGTACAGGGGGTTGAGGAGCACCGGTTTGGGGGATCTTAGAGTTTGCGCCCTCACCCCACACTTTGGGTGATTCCGATGTGTGTAGTCTCCTTAGAGCACAAGTGTTGTAAAGTCTTGTATGTGTTTGCTTAATTTTAGCTTGACTCTCTTTTCCCTGGGGGAGAAAAGGCTGGTTACTTTCAGGGTTCTGAAGGATGTCCGTTCAGTGGTAGGAGTCTCCAGTTTGAGAACATTGCATCACGAGTGGTCAGTGGTGGTCACTGTCCCCTGAGGTAGTGAGAGAAGGTGGGATTCTGCTGTCACACACAGGGGAGATGGAGCCCTGAAGCTTGGGGGGCCTGGCCTGGCAGCCTAGTGCCCCTCACACCTTTGTGTCCTGTTAAAATGCGAATTTGGATTTGGCGGTTTCAGGGCGGGGCCTGAGAGGCAGCATTTCTCATGCCCCTGAGGGGTGCTGATGCTGCTGGGCCCCAGAACCACTCTTGGGAGCAGAGCAAAGGTAGAGTCCATTTTGAAAGTCGAGGAAGCTGAGGTGCAGAGGGGTGAATTGGTTTGTCCAGGCAGAGTCTCACAGCGTGGTGGAAGCAGGGCCAAGACTGGACTCCGGGAGTCCAACCCAGCTTTATGAGTGTCTTCCAAGAAGTTACCGTTTTGTCTAAGCCAATAGCAGTCGCGTTACGTCGGCCAGATAGAATAAAACAATCTGGTTTCGCTGTTTTTACTTATTTTTTAAGAACTCGTATCTGTCCTAATTGTGTTTATGCGAGTTGAGACCTTTGCATCTGTTCGTGCTCCACCGTGGTAAGGCACGTGAGGCCCAGCGTGCGCAGTTCATACGAGGCCTGGCTGGTCCTGGGCTAGAACAGCTGGAAGGAATGAAAACAACTGTTCTATCAGCCACATGTGTCCCCCTTATGGTCCACAGCAAGCGTTCTGGAGGACCGACCTGTGGCAGTCAGCTGGTTGTATTTTCTGAGTAAACTCTACAAGTTGCACTTTTCTAAAGTTGTTGAGAATCATGGGACTATTTTATTAAGCACAGAAATTTTTGAGTCGTGGCTAACCTTTGCAGGCTTTTCAGGGTTAGCACTTAATTTGTTTTTTGGAAGTTGAGTTTGGTTGTATGGTGTCAAATTCTGATGAAACAGATAAGTGGCTGCAAAATTTATTTTTAATAGTTTATCTTGAAATCTCAGCAAACTCTTCAATTAAACAGAAATAACAGCTGATCATTATCCTGAGGGTTCCATCAAAACCACTGGGTGGGTCACAATGTGCGTAATATTTAAAGAATGATACATTGAAATTGAAAAAAATGTATAAAGCTTAAAAGTAGGCAACCTGTACTATATCTCTATGTAACATGTTATAAAAAGAAACATTAGAATCAAAATAACATTTGTGGACTCTTTGAAGCATCTTCACAAATCCCAGTTTTTAAGGGATACAACTGGGAAAAAACTTGGTTACACCAGATTCTCCCCTGAATTTGGCATGTCTTTGTCATTGCTTAGCGGTGGGGGCTGGATGAGATAGGGTAACTTAGTGCAGCGTTTCTCAGCGTCAGCACCTTTGACAGTTTGGGCTGGATCATTCATGGTTACACAGGGGATCATCCTGTGCATTGCAGGATGTTTGTCTAGCATGGTCCCTGGCTGCTACTTTCTCCATGCCACTAGTAGTCAACAGAATTGTGACAACCAGAAATGTCTCTGGACCTTGCCAGATATTTCCTGGGGGTCCAGATTGCCCCTGGTTGAGAACCGCTGACGTGGTACAACTGTTTAAGATGTGCACCCTGCCATTGAGGTTGTAGTAGCATGACCTTGGCATTTTAAAGGAACAGGTACAAAGGGAAGGGGTGGTTGAGCTCATGCTTCTGGAGTCAGATCACCTGGATTTGGGTGCTGGTTCTGCAAAGCCTCAGTTTCTTAATCTTGTACAATAGGGAAGGTTGTTGGGAGATTAAATGAGATGGTATGTAACGAGGCGGGTAGTGCAGTGGCACATGGCAGAGTGCTTGGTAAATACACGCTGCTGTTTTTCGCACTGAGAACTATGTGAAGTACTCATTTGCAGGTTTAGAATATGCCTTATCTGGACATGCATTGTATATTTTTTATTTCCTGTCAGGAACATCACACATGATATATTTGATAACCTGGGCTCTCTGCTCGCATAACAAAGATTTATGACTCCTGTTGGTTGCTGTGTGCATTTCTCTTATGTCACTTAAAAAATTCTGCCGAGTCCTTGTAACATTTGATAAGCTCTTCTGAGATTGTGTCGTACTCATCTTTATATATAGCACTGTGCAGGACTGCCTGGGACACAGTAGGTATATACAACAAGGGCTGTGAATGTGTCTAAATAATATATATGCTGTGGCAGAAAAAGAACCAGTCCATAAGTGAGATTGAAGTGGGTGTGTGTTAGAGGTAGTTTTTGTATTTTTCTCAAAACAGCCCCATTCATAACATGAGAGGCCAATAATAGGTTTTTTTTTTTTTTTTTTGTATTCAGCCAAATAATTTGAGATAGATCTTCAGTCCTTTTGCTAACTTGATGTTCCTTCCCAGGTATCTCATTTTTTAAATTTCGGCTCTCCTTCAGTGCATTAATTTGCACTCGGTCTGAATGACTGTGGTGTCGCTCAAACCATGGGAACCATGGTTTATATTTCTGTGATTGTCTTTTAATTTCAAAATGCTTAGAGTTAGTTTTTTTTTTTTAACTATTAACTTTTTTTTTTTTTAAATGATAACTAGTGTTACCCATTGGATTTATAACATGTCCTCAGACTTTGACAATTGTCATTAATTCTTACAGGGGACTTCAAAAATAGTTAACAAGTGTTTTCGCACTTGTGGATGGATGACCCCGCCCAAGCAAATTCATTTCTCTCTATTCCCAAACCTTGAGCCTCCCTGAGTTTTGAGGTTGAGATGTGGCACCAGAATAAATAGCTTTGGTTGAAAATCGGACATCATCCAAGTCTCCAAAATGGATGTGTGTGCGGTGGTAGCCTATCCTGGGCGGTGGTAGCCTATCCTGGGCTGGGGCAGCTGGTGGATTCTTTACAGTGGGGCTTTGCTTTGGTGAGGCTGCTCTGTAGGGAAGATAGCCTGGTGTCAATAGTTTTTAGTAAGCATTGTTGATGATTGAAATTGAAGAATTGTGAAGACAATTCATCTTGAGGAACAGAGAGCGAGTATGAGCCGGGCCACTGGGAGCCGACATTGACATACGGGCCGTCATCAAACTAATTGTTGTTTGAATTACCTGTTATGATCCGATGACAAATCTGCCTTGCTCCTGCCACTGGAGCAGAAAATGTAGCTTGAATTGGCGTGATGTTAGCAAGTGTAAACTGTACTTCAACAAGATGGATAAACCCAATTATGGGGCAGACCTGTAGAGAGAAAATCCATTTAAATCTCGTAATGTTAAGCAGAGCTGTGTTTAATTCATTTGGACCAATTTGGGAATGATGTATGAGTGTTGGTGAACATTAGTCAAAGAGGGGATCACTCGGGGGAGAGGAAGCTCCAGAGCTGCACGCCGCTCGGGGGAGGCAGCTGGGGTGTCGTCTCAGCAGCCTGCGCTAATGGCAGGGAGAGGCAGAAATGACAAAACGATGTACTGACTGCTGCTGGGGGAGCGGCACTGTGTAAATGAACCAATAAGGGAAACATATGAAGCAGAAATGAGAGGAGGTGTTTTTCTTAAATGCTATTGACAGTCTAAAATATAAAGGAAATTTGAAGTTTCTCTTCCGTTTCTAGCCCCCGTTGCCCTTCCGGGTTTTTCCAAGCGCTGTAACAGGAGGCCTAGAAAATGGCCTTTACTTTTGTTTCATGATTATTTAGAAGAGAGAGAAAAAGAAAAGGGGCAGCTAAATATGAATCGGTAATCTCAGGGCCTTTAATTCTCTTTTGGAAAGCAGTTCAGAGGGGTTTATTATCCTGAAATAGGTATTTTCTGCATATTTGGAAATTTGGAAGGTTTTGTCTGTTTAATAAAAATTTCCATTTTTTTTTAAAGCTATTGAGTGGTGACCCAGCTTTGCACATAGTAGGCATTTAATATATATACTGATTAGATGAATGAAAACATTGAACTTTGCAGAAGTTACTCTCAGGGCTAATTACTCGTGTTTCCTACACCTCTGTGTCATTAAGGTCTGTGTAAGGCCCTATGTCTTAGTTTCACCTAGTAGTTTGCATTACCAGAAATGTTATGATTTTGTGTAAAAATTTATAATTTTACTTTTTACTCCCACTTCTGTAGTGTTATTTTTGCCAGAGATGTTCTTTGGAACTCCAGCTTCCTTTTATTTTGAGAGGAGCCAATAAAGCTCCCCATCGAGTAGTTATTGTTTGGGTTCTCCCTTTTGGTTTTGGGGTTTTCTTCTTTCTTTTTTTCTCTTGTGGAGTGGAATGGACTTGGAGACATTGCCTGTTGAAAGGAGAATTTAAAAGATCGGAGCATGCAGAAAGAGCTTGGCAGTGGACCGCCGAGAAATTCATGGTGTACACTCTTGCCTCTTGCCCCAGTGCCCGTAAATCTAACCATTGGGAGTGCTGGGTGTAAGTGAAGGTTAACGCCCTAAGAACTTTTTTTTCTGTAATTGGGGTACAGTTTATTACATGGGGTTGTGGTGCACATTAAGTGTCCATTCCAGGCAAAAAAAAAAAAAATTTTTTTTTCCCAGAGGCAATTTTGTTAGGAGTTTTTTGCTTTCTGGCTTTCTCCAACTTTCCACTTCATTGAAGAACCAATAAAGAGATGATGATAAAAAAATGAAGACTTCATAATAATGTTCAACACTGAATTCTTAGGATCCGAATATGTCAATCTAGTTTATCGGTAGAATCTAGGGATCTAGATAAGAAACAGTTGGAGATCATTTAAACTTCCATCTCCAGCAAAGTCTCCAGCACATTCAGCCCTCAATTTGACCTTGCCCGACCATAGACCAATTCAGAACAAGTAAGTAACGTAATTAAATGAACTTGAAGGAAACATTGAGATACGCTTCTGAACATGATGGTCTTTGTTCTGGAGGAAAACGTATCTCTCTTACCTCTGAGTTTTATGGAGGTTCTGTCTGGGTTGGCTCGAAAGCAGTTGTCAGATTTATACTCTTGAGAGTAGGGTTATAGACAGTGTGAGCTGGGCAGGCAGTGAATTAACGGGATTTCTGGAGAACAGACTCTTAAAGAAAAGAAAGCATCTGCCTGGTGGGTAGAAATGGCCTCTGTGTTAGCAGTGAGTCCTTACAGGGCCCTGAGGTGGGGGTGCTTTCTTAACTTGTTGCTTTCTTAGGTTCTAGTAGAGCTGAAATCTTACGGTACGTGTGCAAAGAGGAGTTTTTGTTCTTTTGATGGATCTTAAGATAGAAATATATAGCAAAAGACTTAGGAAGATTTAAAATATGATAAAGAAATGAAACAGTGAGCTAATATTAACTCTTTGGCTTAAATAAATTATTTTTTTGTGGAACTAAAAGATTAGCTTCCCTGTGGTATCAAGTTCTAGATAAGGTCTTTATCGACATGGAAATATGTAAGATTCAGTTCAGGAGTGTTTTGAGAGTCACAAAGTTCTGTGCTTGATTCTTATCTTTAAAATCAGAAACAAACCTCCTTTCTCCCCTCCTCCTGGTCATTAGTCTCTTAGTTTTTATTCCAGAGTCTAGCAGCTTTCATTTCTTAATCATGGCTGAGGAAGCCAACAGTTTCCCTGGTCATTTTAAAAAACTCAACTGACCTGAAGTATACAAACATTTTTTTTGAAAGAGAACTTAAAGTTTCAAAAATGCCCTAAGCTGAAGGACATGTTTACCAAACCACTAGTGTGCTTGCTTTATGCACTCTATTTTTTTTTTTGTGTGTGTTTTTTTTTAAACTTGTCACTGATGTCACATTTTCATAATGGTGAGTGAAAGCAGATGACAGATGTCTCCTGACTTGTGAAGCCATTTGTGTCTGAAGAATTGGTACTCAGGGCTTGAATTCTTGAGCAGGGAAAATGCCGAATTATGTGTAGGCCTTGGAAGAGGACCCCCTGCCCCAAAAGCAACAAAACCCTGTGTTTTGCTCGGATGGTTTTTCAGGTGGGTTAAATTCACCAGTTTATCTCAATCCCCCCAAAAATCCTGATACACATTTATCCACAAGGATGCTATTCCTGACATAATTTGGCCATTTTAGAATAGGAAAAGCACCAAGACCGTTTTCGTAGATTAGGTTGGGTACCCCTGCCCTCCCCAAATGTTGATTTAATATAATAAGTTGAGAGTAGTTTCGTGTTTTCTTCCTCCACCCTTATTGGACGTTTTGGCGAAGATGCTCGTCTCCAGGTCCCTGGTTTGCATCACAGTGAGGGGAGCCCGATAGTGACCCACACGTGACGGGAACTGATGATCTGACATGTAGAAAACACACAAAACCACATACCACATGCAAAGCAGATATGGTTTTGATTTCACTCTCAGTGGTTCTGTTATCGTTTCTTTTTTCGTGGGAGTGGATTTTTATCTTTCGGTCTGACTTCTGGTTTAGTTCTTGGTTTGTGGTTTCCATTTGCCATCACGGCTCATGGATTTGGTCGCTTAGGAACCAAAGTGACCCAGGGCTGCTGGCCCATGGAAATCACGATGGTGCTCCCAAGACCTGTGGCGGGGCCTGGGTTCCCTAGCAAATTGCGACAGAGGCGCCGTCCCTGTTCTGGCTCCTCAGCTGTCACATCACATGTGTTATCACACACACTTGGGGGTTCTTCTCTCTCTTTCTGTTACTTATGTAACGCCTTTAAGGACTGTTTTGGAAACATTTAGACCAACTTGTGATTGATCTCTCTGTTCTCTTTATTTCCCGATCCTCCTGCTTTCATCTCCTTTGGCAGGAAATATTTCTTCCTGCTTAACTAGTTTCCAGTTCAAAATTTCCCTAAAAATTACAAACTTTTCTTTATCCCAGTATTTTATTTCCACCACTTTATTTTTCTTTCCCATAAAGCTGGAAACTCCAAATTAGGCAAAATACGTAATTGTTCTGTGCCTTCTTTTTCTCATCTGTGAATTATAGTTTTAATAATAGGACTTGTCTGTACTGCGAGTTCTTGTGAGAGTAAGTGCCAGGGGTTTAGCCCAGTGCCTGGTACATAAGAAAGGTTTTATGGTGTCATTAATATTACCATGAGCCCCAGGCAGACTGGGACAGTTGGTCACCCTGAAAACACTGTGAACTATTGCCAAGGTGACAAGTTGGTGATATATATTGTGTTGTGCATCTTTTTGAGCTTTCTTTCCCATCTCCCCTCCCCCCTCCTCAAATAATCGAGTTCTGAGTTATTTCTCCTGTAAGAGAGTGGGCCGAATCAGGGAATTCGGAGGCCAGAAAACCCTTTGAAGAGCGTTAGGGTGAACAAGCCGGTGTTGTGACATAATTTATCTCCCTGGGGAGGGCAGACAAAAAAACCCATCAGGGAGACTGGACTTAGAATTATTCAGCTTCTGATGGGCATGAAATTAGTGACAGCAAGACAGGAATTTGTGGCCTTTTAGTTGTAATGTCTGCTCTCTTCTTTGGTCAAATTTCTATTGCTTAGAACTTAATAATAATAAAAAAAGATTTAAAAGGCATCCTTTTCGGTTCTTGAAAGGCAAGGGGCTGGCTCCTGGCTTGCAAAACCTAATAACACTTCTTTATGAGGGGGTTTCCTTGGCCACTGTGGTCTGGCTATTGTTTGTCTGAATTTGTAATAAGCATGTAACAACCCCCTCCTCCTCCAATTTGCCTCAAAGACAAGTGACCCTAGTGGGACGAGACCTTCAGAACCCGTCATTGGAAGCTAACTGCGCGAGGGCCCCTGGGTGCCAGCAGCCCTGGGAGGAAGGGCCACATCTCTGCCATTGAGTCTGTGTCCCTAACACAGACGAGACATTTTTTTGCAGGAAGTTGCCTGTGGTACGCTCTCCTGGGCAGGAAATCGGTCAGTGGGCGGCAAACTCGGACCTATTCACACTTCCACTTGGGTAGCGGAGACCGCTAAGGAGCTTGTCCACAATGATTTATTATTCTTAGTGGTAGTTAAGAAATGACATCGATTCTCCCAATTGGCTTGACAGCAGCCATTGTTTCTTTAACACCTCCTGGTTCTAGAAGGTACAGTTCAAACCTCCCTCATTTTGGAAGGCTGAGTTAAAACAGTGCCTCGAGGTTTGTCTGTTTTTATTGCGACCTTTCTTTAGCTTTCTTTCTTTTTGGTGAAAAGTGAAATGAGTAATCAGAAAGCAGTGTTAGTCAACAGACTTTATAAAGATCCTCACTCCCCTCTTCTTAGCTTTGGAAGGTGTAAAACAATAGAGTAATGTGATTATCCCCTCCCACGCCCCTACTCCCCCCATAAGAAAAGGCTCTTGTATTTCAGCAGGCTTTGTCGATCAGAAAGCTGTGGTCTTTTTGTTGGCCTTGGCCAGACCTTCGTAGCTGTTCAGTGGCCTCAGGCTGTGGAAGGTACCTCTTCTCCTTCCCGCTCTCACTTCAGTTCATCCCGGGGACTCGGGGACTCCAGTGAATGGCATCGTTTTTAGGAAGAGTAGTGCTCTGCCTTTTTAATTGATTAGTTTCTCTAAGTGATGGTTTATTCCATATGTATCAGAAACGTCTTAGTTTTTTTCTTCTAATGGTTTCTCTTCCTTCTAGTCCCCTCCCCCCCAAAAAAAGAAAAAGAAATGACATGACACCAACAACAAAACTATTTCTCCAGGCGGTGAGTGCTCAGTAAGATGAGATGGTTTTTTCTCTGGGAGGGACTTGTCTATGGGTGTGGCCATAGGGAAGAATTAAGGGAAAAAGGATGAGGCTTAATAATTAGAGCTATGGGCCGGGAGCTCAGAACACCCCTAGGTCTGCCCCTAAGTCGTCTGCTTGTGGATAGCCTGGTGCTCTGGGACTCAGTTCACTCATCTGCGAAATGCCTCTGCAGGATGTGTGCAGTGGTGAGCCCAGCTAGAAGCGTGGATGTGCTGTTTTATCTGGGGTTAAAAGTTTTTGTTGTGAAAAGGAGGCTTTCTAGGTTGTGTTAGACACACATTGGGTCTCAAATCACACCCATTTACTGCATGTGGGACCTTGGCTGGTTACTTAACCTCCCTGAGTCCTATCTATAAAATGGGGATAAAGTTTATCTATAAAATGGGGATAAAACCAATTTCAGAGGATTAAATGGGATAGTACACACACAGTTCCAACACTGACCAGCACTGAGCACAGAGCAGAGGACAATGATAGCTGTAATCCTAGCAAGGATTGGGGTTCTTGGTTCATTTTGCTACTAGTCGAGGCAAGTGAATGGACTTTGTGATGGATTTTCACTGTTTTTTCTGGTAAATTTCTTTTGCTTCTCAGAAGTGAAAAGAGATGAACTGTATTTTATTTGTCAGATAGAGATTCAAATAGGACATTAAACTTCAAGGTTCTTCCATAGAATAAAACAAATTTCTTTGCTATTCATTCAGGTTTTAACTCATATTTTAGCATTCCCCCTGCCCCCCCCCCCAACACATATGTAAACACATACATCGATTTCTTTCTTTTTTCTTGTATTACTACCAGGATCAGTTTCTTCTGGCCTAATTCCAGAAACAACATGCCTGTCTTTTTTCATCCTTGAGGAAAAACAGTCTGAAGGCACCATAATTCCTTAAATTGGATTTCAATTCTTGATCCCCTTATGTTCGGTAAACAGTGTTCTATGAAACATCGTTGTTTGGGAGCGTGGGGCTGGCAGCCCTGGTTTCTTTTCAAGGGAAGGGGCACCATGTGAGAGCCCCCTGGAGTGAGGCTGTGGGTGGGGTCCCCTCGAGGTGAAAGCCCACCTTCATTTGGGATGGAGACATGATTCTCTTTGGAAAAAAAAAAAAAAAACGCTGGTTAAAAGTTGAGAGGGCTGCCTGTTAGTGAGCAGAGTTTAGCTTGGAAAGAGGCCTGTAGTTGTGTGTATATGAGAGAGAGTGTGTGTGTGTGTGTGTGTGTGCGTGTGTGCTTGTGTGTGTGTGCTTGTGTGTGCGTGTTAACTCTATTAGTGCCATGGGCAGCTGCCATTTGAAAGCGTTGGGATTCCTGTATTCAAATCAAAGGCACCCAGAAGCAAAGATAAAGGGAAGGGGACAGTGTGATCTTCAAAGATGAGGGAATAAAAAAGTAGTGGGGATATTTTTTTGGTAATTCTCCCTCCTGCCCCCTCCCACTTTTTAAAAGAAATTCGCGGCGTGTCAGCTGCAGCTGCTTCCTCTTACTTCTTGGTGGTTAGGCTCTGGTCAAGCCATCACAGTTGATGGAGCAGGAGACAGATGACCTGCAGGAAGCAAAACGAGAATGTCTTGGGCTAGTTCCGAGCTTGCGTGGGGAGTGAGTCAGTGTTTCTCAGGTTCTCTCTTCCTTTCTCGCTTTTCCTCCTTTCTTTAAGCAAGTTTCACTCTGAGAGTGCAGGCTTGGCACCCACTTACCCAAGAACTGATTAGTTCCTGAAAGAAGCAGTAAGTTGATTGCTTATAGAGATGATGCAAGCTTTGCTCTGGGGTACATCAACTTGGATTTCTCATGCTTTATCTTATAAAGCCTAAATTAACAGCTGGTTTGGTTTGTGTTCTCCGGGATCTGACTAAGGGATTAGAGTCCATTCTCAAGTGAGTCAATCTAGTTTAATTTATTTCAGGTCTATCAAAAAAGATCAATCAAAGCTCTTTTGAAAGTAAAGCTATAATCGGCCTGCACACTTAGAAGTCACTGTTGTGGTACTTGGTGCTTCTCTCCGGTGCAGAAAAGCTTGGGCTGTGGTTAAGAGATGTATTAGAGCATTTTCCCCAGACCTCCTTTCCTTTCGGCCTTCCCTCCTCTCTGGGAAGTCGTGTGTTATGTTCAAGAGAGAACCCCAGCTAGGTGGTGGGTGCTGCACTGACCTCCTGCTCCCTTGTCTTTGGTGATGCTGCACCCCTGATTGGGAAAGTTCTAGTTTAGCGTCAGTTAATACCTGGCCCTGAACACATCCAGCCAGTTTCATGTCACTGGTTTTGCTCCTGGGCTTTTTCTTGCAGAGATCCGTGGGTGAAGACATGCATCGAATTCTTTTTTTTTTTTTCCAAAATGTCTTCGGGGAGGAATTGCTCACATAGTTTGTGAGGCGAAGGTGAAGCTTCTCAACTAGGGTTGATCTCGGGTTTCGTGAGCGCTGGCAGCTATAACCAGAATCTCTCATTCCTTTCGTGTTTCCATTTAGAAAATACTTACTGAACATCTCTACTCAAGCACTATGCTAGATACTCATGGTAAACCGAGGGAAATGGCGAGAATAAGGAAGTGGTTAAGAACTTGACTTTTGACACAGGCAGACCCACCTTTGAATCTTGGCTTTGCTACTTGGTGACTTTGTATGATCTTGAGCAAGTACTACTTCCCTAAATCTCAGTTTCCCTGTGTGTAAAATAGGTTTAATAGATATTTAATAAAAATATCTTCTTCACAGGATTGTTGCAGTAATTAAATGAATAACATTGTATATTTTTTTCTAATAAACTATGTTAGGGGAGATACCAGGAAGCTGACTCCCCCTCATGCATTCAGCAGAAACAAATAACTTACTTAGGGTGTGCAGTGTGTCCATCTCCCAGGGGATGCCTAGATGAAAGATATAGTCCCTGCCCTGCAGGAATGTATAGTGTATTGAGAAAGAAAACAGCAGCAGAGCATGTCTGAAATTGTGAATTCCTTTGTCTTCTGTGCTACTCACCTTGGCCTAAGGAATGCTTTTGTCTTTCTTCTATTTGACTGAGTGACAACAGTGAGAGTCACTCTAGCTGCCTTTCTTCCCATTAATGGCCCCAATAGGCTCCTCACCTGGTTATTACTCTTAGCTTTTTCAGCATTACCGCTGGTGCAAATGTGTGTAGCCTCAGTTTTTCCAGCTGTGAGATGGGGCTGACATGCATTATTCCGTAGTGTGTGTGTTGAGGAAGGGGAGCGCTCAACATTTTGGAGGCACTCTTGTGGTTCTGTAGGGTGTGGGAACTTACGCTTTGTTCAGCAGTCATTCCTGGAAGAACCTTAATATTAGTAGAACAAGAAAGAATAGGTGTTCTTTGTTGAGCTCTTACTAAATGCCAGTTTCTAGAACATTTAGTATACTTATACACTTACTACTCATAGCAACTTTATACAGATGAGAAAACGGAAGGAAGGGAACTTGCCCAAAGATACGGGACTGGTAAGTGGCTGCACCGGGATTGAGTCTAGGCCCTGCCTGATGCCACGGTTCTGTCCCGCTGTATGGTGGCTTCATCGACATGGAAACGGGAGGCTGCTACGGGGAATATTAGTTGTGCTTCTCTTTCATAATTCTAATGTGGGCTTCGAAGGCTAATGAGAATCCTTTTGCATGTGAGTAATCGGATGTTGGGTACCTGTATCTGCCTTTACAGTGAAAGCATCTCTTCTTCCTTCCAAGCTCCTCTGGCATTTCTCCGTCCCGCAGGCGCGGTGGAGGCCTTGTTTGTGAACTATGGGTGTCTTACCAGGTTGCGAGCACCTGACACTGCTGAGGCGTCAGAAACCTCAGTGGGGCTCTCTTTCGCAACCCCTCCTTCCTGTCACTGCCTCTGGGGTTAACTATTCAAAAAAAAAAAAAAATAGCCAAAGCACTTGGCAAGTCACAGGCTGGGCGTCTACAATGTCCTAGAAACTGTCTTAATTCATTTTCTCCTTTGAGTGGAAAGAAAAAGAAATTGATAGTCGATGCTAATAATTGTGGCATGTAGTGTGATTGGAAGTGTTTCATTGACATGCTCGTGAGAGTTTTTGGCTTCATCTCCAGGCTTGGATGTAGCACTAGACTGGCGTTGAGTGTCTTGTGCGAGCCTTTGATGCAGGTAGACCATATTATAAATCAGCGCGTTGCTATGGTGAGAATGGCAGTTTCTGCTTTCTGTGGGTAACCTTTTCTACCTTCTCGGACACTGTTTTAAAACCCAGCAGCGTGATAGCATTTCATTTAATTTGGACCAAGGTGGGGTGGATGAATCAGTGAGATAGAGGTCTAAAATTCTTTTGAGACAACATTTCTTGTTTTTTTTTTTTTTTTTGCTCACCTAGTGGTGTGGAATATTTTGCAAATTGGGCTTTCGCTTTGTTTATTTAGAAATATCTAATGGACGGGGTGGGAGGGGGGTGGTGGTTGGTGGGCAGAAGGCTGGGCTTTCTTCTCTTCCCCCCGCCTTCCTTCCCTGAGCATTTCCGCGAATTTGTTGGCTTTGATGCCCAGCACCTCATACTGTGAAATGAAAGTTCAGGTTGGCATGGGATGCAGAAATGATTATTCCTAGCAGTGTGTTCCCATTACTGTTAATAATATAAAGACAATTGTCTGCCTCTCAAGACTCCTGCACATGGCTGACAGATAGTTTATTTCTCCACAGAATGGGACCTAGCAGTGGGGACTAGAGTGTTTTATTAGTGGTGTCTGCATGTCCCCAGGGTAACTTGAGGTTAGACGTAGATTTATTTATTTTTTACTATTGCTCGAAGGGTAACTTTTAATTCCACCCATTAAATACCAGAGCAGTTCGGATTTGTAAAATTCATTCTCTTTCTCTCCCTTTTTCCAGCCATACATCCTTATCCTTTAAATTTTGAGGGCAGATAGATACACTATCTCAGAATCCAAAAGAATGTTAAAAATGAACCCGGAGGCTGCTTACATTCATTCTTTCAGGCTTCCAGGTCTGTTCCTTTCCTTTAAACTGGGCCTGTTTCCTGAAGTTTCTCAGTGTGTCGTTTTGAGCACCACAAGGGTCAGAGTTTGGTGGGAACCCTCTGGGGGAGAACAATGTTCCTAGGCAGGCTTCTCAATCTGAGACCACTCTATGGCGTTTGGTCGGTCCACGTCTGAATTGGTCTCTTCTATGGCTCAGTGCCGCCGCTCCCTTCCTGTGATTCCCCCATTGACGTTGCCTCAGGAGCCCTCAAGCTCTGTATTCCCTCTTGCCGGGCATAGAGGACAAGCCACATTGAGGGTCCCAGCGCTGGGGTCGTTCGGCTTCTCTCGGTGCCTTTGGGACTCAGTTTCCCTCTCTGGGAAGTGGGGATGCTAATGGGGTGCCCACCCTGTATATGGTGTGAGAATGTGCCCCAGGCTCCTAAGTGGTTCCCTCTCCAGGGTAAGGAGGGCCACAGGGGGAGTCTCCCATTGCCGGGGGAGCCAGGTGGTGACACCACTGCAGGGACCACTCGCCTTGGCGTGGTCCCCGTCACTCAGCCAGGGTTGCGTCACACCTGGAACAAAGTTGGTGTGGGCTGCCACTCATCTGCCCCCTTCCTGAGAAGGCCTCTTGTCAGTCTGGTCAGCTGACCTCCCTCCCTCAGGGGCCTTGGAGGGAAGGGGCTGTGACGCTCTGCTCCTTGGGCCTCCGGCTCTCACCTTCCGGCCTCACATAGATGAGCCTCTGGATTCCGCCTCTGATGCCGGAGGAGACCTCACCGTGAAGGCAGGGCCAGCCCTGTGGCAGAGGCCACGGAGGCGAGCATTGCACGGGAAGCTGGGCTGCCTAGGCCTCGGGATGAGCTGGCCTAGGTATTTATGTAGAAGCATTTCTAGAGTAACCTCACTGGCTGACAAGCATGTTTGAACAAGAGCCCCGTTGTTCGTTCCAGCCCTGCTGCAGGGGCAGGACGCAGACTTGAGGCAGCCTGCCGGTCAGGCCTTGGATTCAAAGGGCAGCAGGGCCCGGTGGGGCGGCCCGGCTCCTCCAGGATGCCCTGTGCCAGGCCCAGGGAAAGCGCTGCCCATCCGTCCCCTCGGGCGCTGGGGTTAGGCAACCTGGAGAGTAGAAAATGCACGTCGGTCGCATAGGTTTCATTCCACACACCACCCTCGCCTCCTCTCCCAGCCCTGGGAGGGAAACGTGCCCTCCGGGAGACACCAGACCCAACAACGAGACCTTTGTTGGGGCCGGAGGTGAGAATCAGTGGGTGTAGGGATTCCTGGGTTCGAGTTCCTGTTTATTGCCAATTGCCTGGGTGCTGGGCTAACATTTCTGGAATCAAAAGAGGTGCAGCCTGCCCAGCAAGGCCTTCGAGAGCAAGACGCTGCTGGGCACTGAGCTTGCGTTGTCTCTGCCAAGGACTCTGAGCTGGGAGGAGAGCAGGTCCTCGGACCCAGGATGGGTCCTGCCGTTGGAGGATCCCGAGGGAGGACTCCGGGCTTCTGTTCTGGCCCCTGGAGGCCTTTTCCGAAGAATAGACTTCCCAGTCGGTCCTTCTCTGAGATCCTGGAATAAAGTGTTACTTTGTTATCCCCGTGTTTTCCAGGCTTTCCCCATCTGGGAACTTTTCCCTTGGTGCAGACTGAGATTCATCATGTGTCCTTTGCCCACCCCACTGGCTGAGTCAGAATCTTCTGGGGTGGGACCTGGGAATTTGTCTTTATTAACACAGATATAAAAATGCTCTTTTGCTGTGTGCTGATTCCTGCTTCTGCCCTCCCTTGGGCCTTGTACTGAGATTGTGAGGCTCCTCAGGGCACACCTGGCCCTGGGGTTGTCTGTAAGACCTCCCACTCAGCACTTAGCACCTAGTGTCAGCACATTGGTGCGACCCACAACGAGACGCCTAGCAAAAATCACACCTTTGCTTCTCAGGCTGCTGTGAGTAAAACCTCAAATTTTGTTTGAAAGCGATAGCTCTACTGAGATATTTACAAATCACACAGTTCTCTTATTAAAGTGTATAATTTAGAGGTTTTCAGTATACTCATAGAGTTGTATAATCATCAACACTATAATTCTAGAACATTTTCATCACACCCAAAAAGAAACCTCATACCCATTAGCTGTCACTGCCCAGCCCCTGGCAAGCATTACAGATTTGCCCATTCTTGACATTTCATATAAATTGGAATTGTCAAATAAATACATGGCGTTGTGTGTCTGGCTTCTTTCACTTAGTATGATCTTTTCAAGGTTCATCCATGTTTTATCAGTTCTTTATTCCTTTTTAAAGCCAAATAATACTCCATTGTAGGAACATGCCACATTTTGTTTATTCGTTCATCTGTTTTTGTATGGCTTTAACGTTTTCATCTCATATTCATATAATACACATATATATATGTATATATATACACACACACACATATATGTATATACCTATGAGTAGAATTGCTAAATTATATAACTCTCGTTTACCTTTTTGAGGAACTGCCAAATTTTCAAAACCTTGGATTCTGTGATGTGCCAGTTGCATTGGGCAAGACAGCACAATGGGACTTTAGTGTGCCAGAGAAAATATAAATATTGCCTGTAAATAATCAGTTGTGTTACCCCCGCCCCGTGTTGTATTGGATAGACACCCATCAGTTACATTCCTGTAGCATGGGAGTGCTTGACCCTGATGAATAATACAATCACCTGGGAGTATCAGAAACTAAAAGCCTCATCTCCAGGTCAGTTCAATCAGAATGTAGCTACTGGAGTTTCAACTTGATTTTTCACAAACTTGTGTCACCTCTTTCTCTCCTCCTCTTCCCCATGGGTGAAAAATAAAGGCAGGGATGGAATTGGTCGTTCAGACCAGAAAGAATTTAGGAAGATCTTAAAAACACTCTTACCAGGAACCCTAGGTCTTTCTGTGGGTGTGAATAGGACCTGGGCAGGTAAAGGAGTGTGACTTGTGGCTGAGATGGAGAAGAGGTTGGCCATAGTTTTTTTCAAGCTAAAGCATATGATTACCCACGGAGATAGTTGCTGAGGGACTTGCTGGCGCCCTGACAGTGGTTGGAATTTGTTGCTTTGTTGCTGTTTTTCTGTCTTAGCTCAGGGGCCACGAGTGGCCACCTGACACAGGCTGCTTTTATTCACTGCAGGGTGCAAGGGTGACAGGAACAGAGACCCTGGCCTGCTTAGAGTTTTCTAAGTACTGGTGTGACCTTTGGCATGTCACCTCGTGCCAGGCAGCTCAGGAGGGATTGCTCTAGAAGGACCTTTCACTTCTGCCATTCTGTGGTTGGAATTGTCTTGTCCTAAGCTCACTGCTGCCTGGGGTTTTGGTTCAATTAACTTAAAAGCCCCTTCCTCAGAGATCCCTGCGTCTGAGACATCCTCCTCCTTCCCAGAGGGCTTGGCCTCACGCCTAACCATTGGCTTCCTCCAGAAGAGCAGTGGTGCACACCCAGTCACGTCCTTGAGTTGTGCCTTCCTTCCCTCACCTGCATGTTAGCTCCAGGCTAATGAGACAAGCTTGAGAAGTGTGACTTGTGGCTGAGATGGAGAAGAATCTCCTAATCTATGCAAAATTTTTTCATAATTATTGTTTCCTGTGGGTTTTTTTTTTTTCATTTAATAAATTGTATTCAAGAAGAAATAATGATGGTTAATGTTCATTGAAAACTTTGTGCCTCGCACAGGGCTGAGTTTATACCGATCATCACCTTTCACTTCATAGCGGCCTGTGAGGCGGGCCTCCATCTGTGGAGACTCCACTTGACAGATGAGGAAGCAGGTCTGTAGGAGGTCGCTCCTGGATGAGGACCCAGCCGATTCCAGAGCCCAACATGCTCTGCTGCCCCAGGGACAGAATTAACAAATAAAAGAATCCTGTGCAGTGGAAAAAAGTGACATTTGGGGAACAAGAGGGTGACCCTCTTGGATATGGCAGAGGTGCCTCTTCTGGCACCAAGAAAAGCCTCTGTCAGTGACACCGCAGTTTTCACCTGAAGCCCAGAAGAGGGTGGTCCCTGTGTCTGATTACTAAAGGAGGCAGCTCTGCGGAGGGGGCCAGTGCGTCAGCCCATGGGGGACACCCCAGGATCACAAAGGTCGTCCTCGTGGTTGACTGCCGCCCGAGACCAGGGTTTCCTACAGCAACGCAAAGCCAAGCTTACCGAGGCCCTTGCGTGGGGTTGTAGCGCTCACTGGTGACCTTCATCCAGGAAGGCTGGAAGGCCGCACTCGCCCACCCTCCTTCCTCCGCTGGTTTCTGGGGGGCACTGGGCTTTCTGGCCAGCAGTGAGCCGGAGCGAAGCCAGCAGACCAACGTGGTGGTCGTAGCATGCCGAGGGGGAGAGCCTTCTAGCTGAGAGGGGCAGAGGGACTGTTGCATGCACCCTCCTTGTTTTCAGATCAGGGAACCAAGAGCGGTGAAGGTCATAGCTCCTCCGGGGCCGAGCCGGAGCTAGAGTCCAGGTTGTAGAGGTGGAAATTTCTGCCGATTTGGGCAGCTTTCCAAGGGTGTTTTCTCTTCTGAGACCATGAGAAAGAACCGTGTGTTTCTCAGAGATGTTAGAATTTAGCTTGGGGAAAGATAACAGCAGAAGAGGTGAGGTTCATGCTCTGCCGTGCTGTGGGTAGTGATGGTGGTGCTGGTAGTGAGCCGAGCTGAATTCCAGATGATTCCAAGGAGTTTAGAAAGACTCCTCAGGGACCGTCCCCACCCCCCACCGCCCAGAAGCAAGCAGTGGGTTTCAGAAGAGGATCTTGAAGTATGTTTACTTGCTTATGAGTTTTGTACTTAAATAGTTAATTGGGTAATTTTATCCTATCCTCCCACTATTGGGGCGACTTAGCATTGATAACTGCTAGCCTTTCAGAATCATCTACGGATGGTAGACTGTTTCTCAACCTGGAGCAAACTTCAATCTAATGGGGGCAGTTGGTTTAGACAGACCATAGGTCCATTGGCTTTTGATCCGGAAGTGAGCCTGGCCCAAGACACCAGAGCCTGGGTTCTGTTCTTGGTAAGTCACTTTCCGGTTGTACAAACTGGGACCTACCTTCTGGACCTGTTTCCTTATTTGTAAATTGAATTAGACTAAAGCAAACATTGCCAGATTTTTCACATAAAAGATCCCTCCCTGCTCCCCACCTTTTTAAGTAAACATAGGTTTTATTCGAGAGTAGCAAAAGAAAAGGCGGGAAAGTAGAATTGAACAGAGGACAGCGTTTGGTGGAGATGCAAATACGGTAAAGTATTTTAAATGGTAATAGTTGCAGACTCGTGCTCCCTGCATCAAAACTTAGAACAGCTGTCACTTACTGAGTAGTTTCCGAGCTAAGCGCTTAGTAGACATTGTGCAGTTTCATACCAGGAGGCGCTTGCTCTGTTTCCAGATGAGGAAACACTGGCTCAGGAAAGGCAAGTTCCTTGGGCATTAGAAGCCTGAGCACTGAACTGCTGCGTTTCTTCTCATCATTATAACATTTTTACTGTGTGTCCTTGTTGACCGGGAGAAGGACCAGTGACCAAAAGTTCTAAGAATCTGGTGATGCTTTTGCACGGCTTTGTGTTTTGCTGAGTCGTCATAACAACTACATCAGATTACGAGACAGTGGGCAGCAGTGCGAGAGGTTATTCTCCCGTGGCCGCTGCATCGGTGTAGCTTGTGGATGGCTCTCGGGCCCTCTGAAATAATGCTGAGCCTTCATCAGGCTCTGTCCATTTGCGTGGGCCTTTCCACTTAATGGGATTCTGTGCAACGGGAGGACCCTGTCCCTGTCTGTGCAGTGGACTCGCTGAACTGCCCTGTGGTGTCTGCATCCCACGTGGCTGAGCGGGCAGCCTTTCTGTGGCTTGGAGCCCCATCCTCGACTTGACAGAGGCAGGGAAGCACCTGCAGCACCCCGGGCCATGGGCCTGAAGGAGTCGACGTGCTGCCGATGTCTCTGTGGCAGGGTTTCGACGTACCTAGTACCTAGTATCTTGGCTTAGTGGTGCCTTCCTTCCCGCAAGCTCTCTGCATTCTGCAGATAACATCTCAGATTGCTTTCTGGGAGGAGGGGAAGAAGCTGCCCAAGAGGTGAGTGTCCTCTATGACGGGTCTGAGTTCAGGTAGAAGGAAGGGGTTGCTGGCTAATTCTTCTTGTGGTCTGGATGTAAAATTGAATACACTGAAATTTCAGTTGTTCGTCACATAAGTAAGGCATGTATAGAAAATGATTCAGGCCTGAGGATTTTTCTGTCAATGGAACTGGTTGCTATTTAGTGGATGTTGGGTCTCAGGAACTGAGTGGGTCCTTGGAAACCTCCAGTAACTTGTCTTCTTGGCTGCTCTTGTCTTGTCTGTAAATAACTTGTCTATACAGCGTTAGAATAGAAAGATAAGCAGACCAGATCCAGGAGGGGCCGGCCTGGCATTCAGGAGACCAGGCCTTAATCCTGACTTACCTCCCAGGGCCTGTTTCTCCTGAAGGAGGAAGTAGGAGCAGGCTGTTGTCCTGCTGCTCTCCAGTGTACTGGCTCTGGGAGTCTCCTCACGAGGTCTGTGTGTGGCTAAGGGATTCCAGGGACTTCTGCATAAGCCCCTCTTAGAAGAATTCAGATGCTCATCAAAAGGTCTGAGAAGTCCTACAGTAAAGTAGAGTCTGCACAGATTTTTGTAAGGACTGAATAATGACTCTGAGAAGTGTTGGATGAGATGATGTTTGAGGATCCGTCCAGATTTAAGATGAATCTTATTCCACATTTATGTTTTCCATCTCTGATGGGTCACAGGCATCTGGCTCCGTCAAGACATGGCCACCGTCTTGGGAGGGAGGGCAAGCTGTGATGGAAAGGGAGCATTGCGTGATTGCAGTTTGTCTAATTTGCTCCCCACAGCACATGGTGACCAAGGTCTGCAGGGAAGAAGAAAAATCAAGACCCACCTGGATTGGGGCTTGAGACCATAGGCAAGTAGAAGTGTACAGTTTCATGATTGGAAGGGAATTGGTCATAGTCTGGCCAATCTCTTCTTTTTAACGGTGAGCATCATTAGGTCCAGAGAGGCAGAGTGACTTGTCTTAAGATCCCACAGTTAACCAGTGGCCCAGATTTAATAAATAACTCAGAACAAGACACCAGAGCTGTTTAATCTGCCAAATGGTATTAGGATAATGTCTTTCCTGGACAGTGTAAGCAATGATATTTGCTTAGCATGGCCCTTGGCAGTGCCGGTCTTGTCCTGTCACTGGCAGACCATCTTTCGGGCCCGGAGGGGAGTACATGAGCACATCGCATGGGTACGTTGGCTCTGCCCACGCGACAAGTGGCTAAAAATTTCCTGCTCTGCCCTCGGTTGGGCAGGCACCGTTAGCTTTCTGTTTCTGGATATACGATGTAATTGAGTCGAGTTTCTCCTCCTTCACCGCCCCTTCCCCACCAGTGAGCCAGTTGGCCGTAGCCTCCTCATCTTTAACTATGTGTGAACTGGGTTTTGACAAACATGGCTAAGTGGGTATATGTGGAGGCTGCGGGGATCACAGAGTGCTCCGGAGGGCAGGCCTGGACTCGGGAATGCTTCCTGCAACCTTTGTAACCTGTGGGTGTGCCTTCCTCCCCCTGCCCTTGGCTGGGGGCTGGGCTGGCGTGGAGGGCTGGAGAGCCACGGAAGGTTTCAGAACCCTTGGCTCTCCCATGTCTTCGGATGGATCATATGAAAGCGAGGCCTGAAACTTTTATCACCACGACTGCAGGTGAAAGACTTTCATTTGGCTGTGCTGGTCCAACAAAGATTATTTTATTTATTTGTGTTTCCAAGCCCTCAAAAATTCTTTTAGGGCACATCAGTGGGGAGTTAATAGAAACTTTGAAATAAGGAAAATGCCTGCAGGGTAGGTAGAACCCCGGCCAGCCGGCTCCCGGTTTTGTGCTGTGCGCAGTGGATTGGTTCTCAGGGAAGCGGCTGGTAGATGGGTTACTGAACCACAGACTGTTCTTTCCAGTGCCTTAGTTTTCAATGATTAAGTAGATTTTTCCCCTCCTTTCGGTGCAGAGGGAGGACTACTCTAAACTTTTCTCTGGGCATGTTAGCTCCTGAAAACATCCTCTGAAAGGAAGCTTGGAGGGAGGGGAGGGTGTGGGAGAAGATGGCTTGTGTGTGTGTGTGTGTGTGTGTGTGTGTGTGTGTGTGTGTGTGTGTGTGTGGTGTGACCCGCCCCCCTCAACCACCCTCAGAGATACCAGTTATTAACAAGAAGGGAGTTGTATTGTCTTCTGAGTGTTCAATTTAAAGTCAAACAAAAGAGATAGGACTCTAAGGCAGGCACCACTAAAATAATCTGTTTTCTCCCAACGTAATTTCCTGAAAAATTAAAAACCGCTTTGTAATTGCATTGTTTCGGTTATTGATGGGAGATGATTTGGAGAGCGAGCCCCCAATTGCCTACAAGTCAGGAGACCTGAGCCCAGACCCAGCACCCCTGTGGGCCTCATTTCTTTATCTGCGAAGCTGCACGATAATACCTACCACGAGGATGATGGTGAGAATCAAACAGGTGGCAGGTTCCATTACCCAGCTCCTGTTCTTAGGAAGAAATCTGTGACTTTTGAAACCCATCGGTTGTATTTCCACTTTGTCGGAGGCCTGGGACAATATCAAGATGGCAGACTTCAGACCTAGGTGTTTTGGTTCAGGCCGCTGGACCTTGTGTACCTGTTGTAAGCCCCATGAGCTGGCCACCAGGAAGCTGGCTGGGGGCTTGACTTCTCTGTTGTTCCTTGGGGCAGCCTGGTCTAAATTGTTTAGTTCAGTGATTTTCAAATGGAGGTGATCTTTCTTCCCCAGGGGCATTTGGCAGTGTCTGGAGACTTTTAGGATTATCACTCCTTGCGGGTAGGGCTGCTGTTGGCATCTAGTGGGCAGAAGTCAGGGATGTTGCTGAATATCCTTCAATGCACGGGACAGACCCCACAACAAAGAATTATCCAGCTCGAGTGCCTGGTCGAGTGTCTGGTGTGAGTGTGCGTGTGTGCGTGTGTGTTAATGTACGTGTGAGTGTTTCCTGTTCTACATTTGGTGGAGGAAACTCACAAATGGTGCCCTGGTGATCACTGTGGGGAACGTTCGTCTGCGCCCCAGTCCTGGTGTTGGTTACAGGAACATCAAGATTAAAACAGGCCTGTGAATAGTCCTGAGACCCAAGAGGAAAAAGAATTGAATCTGATTTATTTAGTGGTTCTATTCAATTGTCTTTGCTTCTATTTTGAGACTTTCTCTTTGGAAAAAACAGTAAAAATACACAAAAGAAAATAAAAAAATCACACATCCTTCCACTTTTTCTTGGAAGGGAGCAAGCATAGTGAAGAAGTCAAAGTCGCCACCTCTGCAGATGTAACCCCTTTTTAACAATTTGATGTGTCTGAATTTCGCTCTATATTTCATTTTAGAGCCTTTGTTTTTGTATACATAGACACAAGAATTTACATGTTTATGAATATGTTGTTACTCATGTATGTGAATAGGTATAGAAAGAAATTAATCTTCGGAATCTTCAGCCATCAGAGACTTATGTAATAAGCAGAGGCAGCCCTGATTATGTATATGGGCGAAGCATTCGTGAACAATGTCTGCTTTGTGTAACATACAAAACAAGCTTTTCTTCCACATTGGACGTGCAAGTCTGCCTTCTCCAGTGAGGGCCTCTCTGTCCCTCCCACCTTTGAGCAAACATTATTTATTGTGGCTGATGGGTGATCGGGTCTTGATTTGGGGCTTCTTTTTGATGCTCTTCCTTTGTGGGATCTCACCCACATTCCCCTGGAGACTCCCTGGCTGCAGGACCTTTCCTTGCCAACGACCCACATGGTGTCAGTGCCATCTGCTTTGTGGCGAGCCGTCCCCTGAGCCCCGCATGGTCTGGGGATGGTCTCTGAGATGGGACGTGGATGTCTCCTGGAGTCGCTTTTGGGCTCAGAAGTAATGGCTGTACTCTGTTCCTCCTCCCCCACTCCCCAGCCCCCCTTTCCAGCCTGAACCGTTTTTAACTTTGTTTCTAGTAATTTACCACATGTTTTGTGGACAAGCAGGGGAGGGAGAAGGGGACTCATCTAAGATAACCTACTTTGTGCCAGCCACTGAGCCCAGTCATTGTCCCTCCTCCAGCCCTGTGAGGCCGGCAGATGGGATTCTCATTAGACAGGTGAGGCACCTGACTGCGGCTTCTCTGAGGGAGCTTGCCTGAGGTCCCACAGCAGCACGTGTCAGTGACAGGATTGGACTCAGATCCTGTGGAGACCCCCGCCCCTCTTAGGTGGTCGTGGACCACCATCGCTTACAGATGGCCTTGCACCGGTGGAGCGTAGCATGAAGGTGGAGGCTCCATGCACACGCACATGTTGAGAGGGGCACAGAGGCTTTTTATGGGGGAACCTGGAACACGGATGCATTCAGAGGCATTTAGACTAAAGAGAAACCTGGAATTGGTAAACCAGCGGGACTTCACAGATTGAAGAAACAGAGGCCGAGAAAGGGGAAGTCGATTGCCCAAGATCAATCAGTTAGTTTGTCGTTCATGAATGAGAAGCTAGGTCCTCGGTTCCTTGAGACGAGGGTGGACCTTTGAACAGTGCCAGGGAGTGGGGAAGGCCCTGGGGAGGGGTGCTGTTCAGGGCGGGAAGCACAGTGCGAGCCATTGGAGGAGCTGTGTAAGGGGGGAGCAACGAGGATTCGAGGCCAGAGGATGTATTGGGTCTCTGTAGACCCTGACGAGCTACAGCCGTATTTTAGGGGGCTGCAAAGGAGCTGCAGGTGAGTGCGGAAGTTAGAGTTTAAACTGATTCACTCACCATCCCACCCCTGGAGAATGTGCTGCTTGGTGGATAGTGGCACTTTAAGGTCCTTTGGTCTTTAATCAGGCCTAGAGACTAAGAGAGCCCAGCCAGGTATGTCACAGATCAGGGCTGGTGGCTGGCTACGACGAAATAAGAATTCTCCTTTAAAAACCCTGCTTTTTTTTTACAGGAAGACTTCCGTGTCTGGGATTGAGATGGCATTTTTTTCTTCTCCCAGCTGCTACTCACCATATGTTTTCAGCCAATTACCAGTAAATTTCCCACACTGGATTGCAGTGTGCTTTTGGGCGTGGGTCTTTGCACATCCCGAAAGCTCTCTTTGTGATCGCTCCATAGCCATGGTCCTTAAAGGCGACGTGGTGGGGAGTGGGTTTTGTTTTATGGTGCTCAGACCCGACACATTTCCTAGTGCCTGGAAAGTATTGGGCCAAAGATGAATGAATGGACTTATTGGTGCTCAAGGTGGTCTTGTCAGGGATCCCCAACCCATGGGCTTTGGACCGGTACCTGTCCCTGGCCTGGTAGGAACTAGGCCGCACAGTGGGAGATGGGTGGCCGGTGGCCAGTGAGCAGCTTTGTCTGTATTTGCGGCCGCTCCCCAGCGCTAGCATCACTGCCTCAGCTCTGCCTCAGGTCATCGGGCATTTGAGTCTCACAGGAGGACCCGTCCCTGGTGCCAGAAAAGTTGAGGACCGCTGAATGTCGATGCTCTGGCATGCTGTTTGATCATTTTGAGGATGCATGGTGCATGAGAGATCAGAGGACCCCTTCCCCTGTTCTGTTAGCATGGCACAGGGGGGTGGTACTGCGCCAGGAGGCAGGCTGGACCTTGGAGGATGGGTCTGGGGTCCATCCCTGGCGTTAGCTGTCAGGGTCATTGCGTAGGAGATGCCCTCTCTTGCCAGGCTTTAATTGAACTGGCTGAATTCCAAGCCCTTTCTGTTAGAGGTTCATGTTGGTGTGATCTGCTGGGCTCAGCTCTGGCCTTTGGAAATGTTCTCACCTGCCGATGACGCCCCAGCTGGGAGAAGGGATTCCGAAAGGGCCCCAGACTGCTGTGGTGAACACACTTCCTGCCGTGTCACCCCTGCCGCTCTGTTTTGCTAGAGGGTTTGAGATCGAATGGCTGCTCCTTGCACTGAGGGGTAAAGACTGCCCCTGAGAGGTGGTGGGCAAAGGGGGGAAGTAGGAGGAAGCCCTTTCCCAGCGTCTGTCCTTGTCATCCTGGAGTGCTTGCCTGGGATCAGGAGGAATGAAAGAGGAAAAACCATTCTTGGTTTGGGCAAGAAACGACCAGTTGATGGATCTGGTAATTCCCCTCCATTAAACTTGTTTTCTTTTGACCAGAGTCTGGGCCACGGTGTCATTTTCTAAATGTGGAATGTGGCTGTTACGTGTTCTGGGAAATAAAAACCGAGACCCTAGTACAGGGGATCCACAGAGGTGGGGAAAGAATGGGGGCCAACGGGAGCATTCCAGCAAGGGGAGAGGAAGGGAGGGGAGAAAACCCAGCTTCGCCGCTGGTGTCCTAGAGAAAGAACCAGAGAAAGAACTTGTTCGAGTTGGAGAGAGTGAAGATACATTTGGCCCTTAGGGCCTCCGATTTCTTTAAGAGACTTTTTCTTGTAGTAAAAAAAAGGTAAAGTGGAACTCAGGAGATGCAGCAAATTGGAAACAGCACATTCTGTCCATCATGAAAGGTGCCCCACAAGAATTCCTCTATTTTATCCCTTTAGCTAAATTTCTGTTTCTGAAAGGGGAAATGCTAGAGATAGGCTGATTTATTTTCTTAGTGGAAACCTTGGTGTTTATGTTTCAGGCCCATTCTCCTGGGTGAGAACAAGGGAAGCCCCAGGGCTGGCTGGCTGCGGTGCTCCAGACGCCGTCCCTCTCCTTCCCTCCCCGTCCCTCCCTGCGGCCTCCCCGCGGCCTCCCGCGCTGGATGGACAGGCAACAGGGCACTGTTGATTTACCCCCCTCCCCCCGCCCCGTTATTGGCGTATGACTTACAGTGCACAGACCTCAGGTACCCATGGTTTTTACATGTCAACGCCTGTGTAGTAACCACAACCCAGATCGAGATAAAGGACATTTTTTCCAGCACCCCATGGGGTTCATCATGCCCCTTCCCAGAGAGGACCCCACTTCAGAGTTCTGTAACCATAGCTTCGCTTTTCTGTGTTTGAACTTCCTGTACAGTGAAGCATTTTTGGTGTTTTTAAGTTTAATTTCATTCCCTTCCATACCCTGATCAGTCTTTTGGAATCTTTGGGTCTTTCTTTATGAGGATACTTTCGTTATCTCATCTGTGTGTCAAAGGGTTGTGAGTGCAAAAGCCTAGGGCACACCTTTGCCTGGGACAGTCTGGTCCTCAGGCTACTGGAGTCCCCGTGGGACTGGCCTCTGCCCACCCCTTGGGGCTTCTTAGTTCCTGTGGGCACACCAGGCCAGGCCCCGTGCGTGCTGTCCCCACAGCTCCACCTGCCCTCCTCTGTCACACCCTCAGCTTCCACACCCTCGGGGACACCTAGGGCAGCTGCAGTATTTTGCACCCTGCATCGTTGGTGTCTCTGTCACGGTCATCACTGGTGTGATGATTTGATCAACGCGTGCTCCCTCCAAACGGGATGTTTGGGGCGTAGTGGACGCTCGGTTCACAGTGGTGGGATGATTGCGGGGGTGGAGGGTCCATTGTGAAGGGGAAGGGCTCAAAGAGCCGCGCTTGGCTCTTTTTGGGGGTTTGTGCTGGGAGCGGGGTATGATGACTGCCAAGACGGTTTTGTTCTGGAGGGTTCTGTGCTTTTCTAGGTAGGAGATGTTTCAAGCACATGGATTGTCATTGTCCCCGATGCCTGTGTCACAAGCGACCTCATTTCTTGTCCGGCCTCATTCCTCCACCCCCTTCCCACCCCAGGCCTCTCTGTAGCAGGCTCCCTCTCCTGCCTGCTCTCTTGGCCAGGATTTTAACATATATCACAGGCTGGTAGGCTAAGAGCTTGGGACTTCCCCTCACCACACTCTAAGCCTTTGATCTTTGCTTTGGAGGTAACATCAAAAGGAAGGCTGAGGAAGACAGCCAGGCTGTGAAGTTCAACGTTCAAGTTAATAGCTTGACTGAAGGTTGTGCTGCGTCCTGGCAGCATCACCGAGGCTGAAGTAAACACAGTGATTCCGCCCCATTTTCCTGGAAATGGAGCCCGATATTGTAAAGGGACTTCATTTGCATTTGGAATGAATTAGGACTATAGTCACAGGTTCTTTACCTTCTACTCCCCTTCCTGGGAAGTGTGAAGACATGGGGAAGATGTGTTTTGGGGACATGAGGAGGGGGCGATGAAGGCCAAAGTGAGGCTCAGAGACGGGGTGACCTTATCGATCAGCACCCAAGATGTCATCTATGCCAGATTCCACGGTTTGCTGTGCCCGCCCTTCGGTGTAGCATCTCTGTGGCACTTACTGTTCCCAGTGTAGCTGGACATTTCCAGAATCTGACGGAATTCACAGGAGGCCGCAGGCAGGCAGTGTGGGGATGTCGCGTGCAGCCCAAACCGTGCAGCAGTGAGGGGCCAGTGGACCGAGAGCTGGAAAGTGCTTTGCTTACATCAGAAGCAAAAGTGAAAGCGACCCATCGGCCTCCTTCACTTGGTCCCTTGAGGAGCTTCGTGGGTACTTGTTTGATTGTTGTTTCAATGAACATTTTATGGAATGCTCCGTTTTCAGATTTTTATCCAAAGCTGCGTTCGACGGGTTTTCTAACACGTTCTGGCCTCGGCACTGTTTGGAGAATGATTCTCTGGGGGATGGTTTTGCTTCCTTCGGCTGCTCATCTTCCCCTCACTTGCCTTGGGTACCTTTCTGTTGAGTGTGGGATCCGCGCCTTTCACCGCCCAGCGTCACGTCACCAACCACCATGTATGTCCCTCTGGCTCTCAGTCCTCTTTGCGTTCACCTTCCTCTTTCCTCACCTGTCTCCCCACAAGGCACTTCAGCCTCCACTTGCAGTGGGGTGTTTCCACACTGGTGACGTCAGCACCGTGCAGCCGGAATTCCCGCTGGACTTCCTTAGTGTGGGTTCTCGGGCTCCTCTCATCCCATACCCCCTTCGTGATTTTTGGCATAACTGTATACCACCTGCGCTGTTATGTATTCATTTGATGCATTCAAACATTTGATTTCACTTATTTAATCTCAGCCTTGTAGCGAACCTTAACATCTGTGAAATTATAAGCTTGATGTGCTAGTTATTTTTTCTAACACATTAATGTAATCCTGTAACTACTCAAGTAACACCTTGGACCACCTGAAGCCCTGCTTGGTAGCCCCCACAGTATAGAAAATGCTGCTTTAAGAGACAGGTTGTCCTTTCTGTTCTCTCTGTGGTGGAGTGCAGATTTGGGCATCTGTTGACACCTAACCCTCTCTTTTTCCCATTTCCGAGCCAGCTGACCCCTTCTTGGCTCATAAGTGGATTCAGAATTCTGCACATGGAATGATTTCAGTCTGCTGGGAATCAGCTTTATAGTGACGATAATCCTTTCTGGGTTCAATGGATCCCTCCATTGCTTTTCGTGCTGCTCTTCTCCATCTCTAAATGCCTCATCTGAGCCTTGACAGTTTTCCGAGTCACCACTCTTCTTTGAGGTGGATGGTGAAGCCAGCCTGAAGCAGCTTGCCATCTCTCCGGGTTGAGTTACTTTCTGAACGGTCTCGGCAAATCTCTACCACTTCGTGATCAGAGTCGTTGGCACGAGTACCCTGTGGTTCTAGGTTTTCAGCCCTTGAGACTCTGAGCTTCTTTCATTATACATGTCCATTTAGTGCCTTGTGGGAAAGGTATCTCCTGCCACTGATGGGTGTAAGCTTCTGGAGATTCCTCAGCAAATACAAGAAACCAGCCTTTGGGGAAAGGCTCCAGGGACACATCACATCCATGGTCTTGAGGAAATGCTGCTATGGGAGAAATGTTACTGCTTGTACTAACCCTTGAACTGGGTGCCCGGGTTGGCTGCCCTGAGTTGGGCATTTTGGGCCCATACTTACAGCTGTAAAGGGCCATTGTCAAATTTGTTTAACCTCTCAATTCATGTTTCGTAGAGGATGGTGATTTGGAGCTAGGATTGCTAGTCACCAGGGCCCTCTGGTGACAATGGCTGGGGTGGGGCAGCTGGGTGAAGAAACACAGGAGCAGGTACAAAGGGCTGCGTGTCTCACTCATTCTTTGTGACAATAGCTACTACCTATGATGAATGTATCCTACCTGTCATGTATTAGGACAGGGTGTCCCCAGATGCACTGCACATTTGAATGGCTTCAGAACTTTTACAAAAATCCCAGTGCCCAGGTCCCACTGTGGGGGAGGAGCCAGACACCAGTAATTGTAAAGATCCCTAAGTGATTCCTGGGTTTAGGAACCATTATGCTAGGATGACAAGACTTGAGTCATTTGCATTCTAAGTCCCTTTCGCTAATTACTCGCCTAGCACTCTTCTCAGCATTTGACATATATCCTCTTGACCAAGGTCATTCAGTTAGTCTGTGGAGGAGGGAAAAGGTGTATCTGCCTTCAGAGTTCATGTCATCGCCCTGGCATTAGTCCGCATCCCAAAGAAACCCGGCTTTAGTTGGAGTATGTGTAGTGGTCAGGAGCATGGGGGTTGGGACTGGGGGTGGGTGGAGATTGTTCTGGTAGATTGGAAAGACTTTAGTGTCTGAAAGCTTAAGCCTTGGCGCATGAGCAGTAATTTTCTGATGCACGGATTAGGGAATGGCATCCCAGTGGAGGAATCTGCTGGAACAAAGGCATAGCCACAGAGTTCCCAGAAGGGCGGGTCAGTGGGGTGGTGTATGCGCAGGGAAGCAGTAGATCTGGTGGTAGTGATGGTGGTGGTTGGTGGTGGATGGCCCTGAAGCGAGAAAGGTGGTTTGGGATTCAGCCATGAAGGGCCTTGAATGCTGGTGTGCTGCAGAGGCTCGAGATTCTAATGGGTGCACGAGTCCTCCAGGGCCCTGGCGAAAACGCACGTTCTGATGCAGTGGACCTGAGACTCTGCATTTCTCCCAAGACTCCAGCAGTTGCTGCTGCTGCTACACCTTGAAGCAGTATAAGGCTTTTTGGCAGTGGTTGCCAGACGTTGCTACATGGCAGAATCACCTGGGAAACTTAAAATCCTAAGGCCAAGGTGGCACTCCAGTCCAGTGAGGTCAGAACATCTGGGGGAATGGGAGCCAGGCAACAGCATGGTTATAGGATACCTGGGTGACCTGGTGTGAGGAATGATTGAGAAACACTGCTCGAATTCGAATTCGAATCGGGGGACGGGCTGTTCCATTCATAGAATGCGATGAGATTGGGTGAAGTCGAGAACCATCAGGATGTTTTCTTACTTTATTAACAAGCCTGCGATGTTTGTTGAGTGCCTGCAGCAGGCCAGGCACCGATCTTGGGGCTGGGGTGATCTGAACGAGGCGAAGGCGTGGGGAAGGGAGGCAGGGCTCTGAGAGCAGAAGCATTTCGGGAAGTGGGGTACCCAGGAATTTTGAATTACAGGTAATTTGGTCAGGACTCCATGATGAAAGAGTGTGCTGGCAACTGAGTAAAGGGTTAGCAGTGGCCCAATTAATACCTGCCTGGCTGACATCTGTTTTTCTGCAGCTTCCTTAAAGATGTCATCCAGTGAATATTTGCTTTGCTTCTTTGGGGGTTACTTTGTGTTTGAAGGTATCAAACATTTTTTTTCTTAAAAATAATACTCATCAGCAATTTACATGTTTCATCAATTTCAACTGATGTGTGAGGACAGGTAAGTGCTGACCGAGGCCCTCTGCACATTCAGGTCTCTCTGTGGCCTTGTGCGTTGCTGAAATGACTTGGATGCAGAAACCAGCAGAGTGCGCGTGGGAGGACAGGGCTGCTTCCACCTGGGGAGTCTCAGACCCCCAGGAGAGCCTGACCTCTTAGTCGTCGCGGTGGTTGGACAGGGAATGTGTTAGCCTTCAGCTGAAGCACTGGCGGTTAAAATCCTGGAACGTGCCCCTGCGCTCATTGCCCTCCCAAATCTTCGTGATCCAATAACTGTCCAGGACACGCAGGGGCTTCAGGACCCTGGTGGGGCCCGTGGCAGGGCCGTCGGCTGGGAGTTACCTAGTGTGAATATCACTCTGGTTGGAGCGAGATTGTGAGGTTTGATTTCAAGGCCCGCAGTGCTGCTGGAATGGAAGGACATACTTGGCTCTTTGGAGCTTTCTTTGTTGATTATGTCAGCGCACGAATTCAGGAAGCCCTGTGCTGAGCCTTAGTCCCGAAATGAGACAGTCGGTCTCTTGTTTGCCCGGGACCTTCCTACTTCATGCCAGTTATTAATAACGCCCCCTTTTATTCTTACAAATGCTCTGGTTTGGATGATGCATTATATGGTCACTGCTGGTTATCATCACAGATGGCTGCTAACTGTTGCATGGCTTTGAGGAAGCCACGGAGTCGGGATCAGAGCCAGAGAGAGCTGCAGGGCGGCTTCTGCCTGTCACCTCGCTCCCACCTCCCTCTGCCATCTTCAGGGGCTTCGTCCTGGGCAGAGTTTGGAATCCTCGGATGTCAGAAATCCTGAGGTGTTTGCGCGTCCAGGCTGTGTCAGTCCCCTTCCTTCCTCTGCATCTCTGCAGGATTCTGGAGGAATAATTAGTTAATGTTTGCAGAGTACTTTGAAATCCTCAGATGAAAGGCCTCAGGAGAAGCACAGAGTATGATTATCTATTATTAGTCTGAATCAGAATGGGCAGCACCTCTTGCCTCGTGCCAGGCCCATTCCTTCTGCTGGTCTTTTCCGCCCGACAGGCTTTCTGTATGAAAAACCCAAACCGAGGAAAGTGTGAGGGGATCGGAACCAGTAAGGCACTGTCTGCCCGAGACTGTGGAGAGATCATAGGAAAGAAGCACGCACCCTGTGGCCCGGAGTAGAGGCCGGGGCCTGGGCTCCGTGGGGCTGCCGTTCCTGGGGCCTGGGGCGAGGCGGCGTTGACCCTCGGTCCTGCTTGCCTGTACGGTGTGCATTCTGTTTTTTAATTTAAATTTAGTTTTTTTTAAAATTTAAATTTCACTTCATTTAATAACATGAACAATAAGGGGTGTGCTTCTTGATGACTCACATGTACTTGTGTCAAGAGAGTAGGGATGAGAACTATCTTTTGCTGTGGTAGAATGTTCAAGATTGATTCATGTATCCTCAAGTGTTGCATGTGTCCATATTTTATTTCTTCATAACACTTTGGCATGCCAGGACAGGTACCCGCAGCTCAGGGCAGAACAAGGAGCCCCAAGGGGGAGCTCTGGCATTTTTTCCCTATTTTTTCACCCTCGTGCTTTTAGATGGAAATTGAATTCATCAGCTGTGGAGGAAAGGAAAGTCCTTGGGATAGTCTTTTTTGAAACGATAGACTTGGTTTATCCTCTCCTTGTCAGTAGAATGGTTTGCAGCTCTCCTCACCCCCCCCCCCAAAACTCCCAGATAATCAGAAAAGGTTGTACCCTTAATAAATACCACTGGATCCTGACATTCTCCGACTCCTGTGCACCAGTGTGGCCCCCGGCAGCTTCTGCTGCCTGGTGTTGTACAAACTTGATGGTGTCTCTTTGCCCCGAGGCTCAGAAACCCGCAGGACTGACCACTTCTTGAGGCTTGTCTCCAGTTTGCAAAGAGCCCCCGGCTAGCAGAGCTGAGGATTTCAGTACCAGCAACTCGCCCCCACCCCCACCCCCCACGTGACTATTCCCTCCTACTCTTGGTCTCTCCTTAACACGGAACAGCCGGTAATACTCAAATGCTAGTGTGCCATGGAGCTAAACATTGATATATGTTTTCTATACTTGAACAATTTCTCATAGGAACCCCGCATTTAGTTTATAAGACTTTTCTGAAGCATGGGATTTGAGTCCCACAGAGTAGTAATATCTGGGACTGGGCCCGAGAGTTTTCTGAATGACTTTCCCCACTACCCAGGCGTGACTGCTCCCGTGCAGGGACCCCGTGTGATGGGTGGAAGTGGGCGTCATCCCATTTACCCATGGTGATGGAGCGAGAGCTAAGCACCGTATTCCCAATTCTTCCTTGGGTGTACTTTTTGGCTGCCCACACTGTCTCCTTTATGAGCTTTACTATGGTGATGGGGACACCTTTAAATGGAAATTCTTGGGGGAATTACCTCTCCTGGCCACTTAGAGACACTCTCTGTGGTGTCTGCAGACTCTCCTTTCCACCTAACGCCCTCCTCAGAGAGCATAAGCCTTGTAGAATCTCTTAAGAAAGCATCAGATTGCTGGGGAATCCAAGCATTTCTGTCCTGGTCACCTTATTTCCCAGAAGGACATAGGAACAAACAACACACTTTTTATTGAATCCCATGCTGGGCCTATTAATTGGGTCTCATTTACTTTTCACAGCAGCTCTGCAAATGGAGTTATGTTTACATTCATTTTACAGATGAGAAAACTTGAGATCCAGAGAGGATCAGTATAGACCCTTTGGTCTTTAAAAAATGCTTTTTTTTTTTTTTTTTTTTTTTTTTACAAGCCAAGAAACTCAGTGAATTTAAAAGGGCTGGAGAGAGCTGAGTAAGGTGATATTTGGACTGTCAACGTAATTATGGAGCAAGCCCAGCGCTTTGGGCTTTCAGGAATGCTGGTATGGGCAGTGAAGTGTCCTCTCGGGCCTTCGACATACATGTTGGTAGGAAGAATGGGTGGAAATCTGCTGGCCAGGGATGTGGCCACCCCTGCAGGTTTTCTCCTGAGTTCCTCATTAGTGCCTGGCTTGGGTGGTGAGCCAGGCGTACACTTTCCGTGTTCCTAGTATTTGCCAGCTGTAGAGCTAGGAGCTGGAGACAGAGGTGAGCAGGACGTGACCTTGGGAGGCAGCCATGAGAACCAGGAAGTGGAGTAAAGTTATTACGGGTGTGATGGTGGAAATCTGAATAGTGTCCAGATGGGACACAAGAGTGAGAGCCGGTTTCTGGGGCCAGTGAGATCGCAGCCCTTGTGGCAAACCCAGAACAGGGTCCTGTGAGTTGGAGACACCTTTGCAGAAGTCCTCTCAGGGGCCTGGAGAACACTGAGTCTCTGGCTTGTTGGGAAGGCTCAGTAGTGGTTTTAGAGGCCTCTGAGCCCTTTTCCGAAAGTGAGTTCCATGTTTCCACCCTGCAAACGTGAGAGACCCATGGAGTTTCTGCAACCAAATTTCAGTGTCACCAACCATCATAGCCCCTCTCACCTTTTATGCCCTACATAAATGAATGGCTCTCTGATAGTTTACTGAAAAATATATTTTCTTTAAAAATTTTACTTTAAGATTAAAATAATGTGTTAGAAAATATAAAGCAACCAGAAAGAATTGTCCATCATTCTACTACCTGGAAGAAAGTATTGTGAAAGGGGGTTAATTTTCTTTTTTTAGAGTGGTACATTGATGTGTGTTTTTGGATATATTGATTTTTCAGGTGTGCATGTGGTCACATAGGCAGCAGACATTTTCTTCATGTGGCTTTCAGCCAGGCTTGACACCTGCCCCTTGATGAAAAGTAAACCACTGCCTTGTTTGTCTGCTGATTTAACTGTGGATGGATGTCAGGTTTACATTATGCTAAAGACTTGACAACCCAGAACCACTCTGTTGGTTTCTTTGTTGTAACCTTTGCCCTTCTTTAAAAGCAGGAATAATAGGTGGCAAGTGGATGGATGCCTCTTAAAATATCAGGATGTGCTGTGGCCCTAGGCTAAGCTTTTTAGAAGTTAGTATGTGTACTGTGTTGTTTTAACTAATGAACCTTCTGGGCCTGAAGATAATGAGGTCAGTGAGGGCAGCTTACCATTCACCAGAGGGTCCTTGTCACCCAGATTGTGCCTGGCCTACTGTAGGGCATGCTTCTTTGATTGATATGAGGCTTGGAAGATAGATGTAGTGACCACCATGCTGACGGGGAGCCAGCTGAGAAGAAGGTAGTATGGTGGTGTGTGCTGCCACCGTGGGAGCGTGAGGAACGGTCCCCTCCCCTTCCCCCCGGGTGTGGATCCAGTCTGTACCCAGTGCTATGCGCTCCTCTTTCCTGCCTGGAAATGCAGGCATCCTGCTCTGCTCAGCTCCACTCTTACTCTCTCCTCCCACTTCCCTTCTCTCCCTGTTCCTTCCAGGGCTGGAGGACCAAGCTGGCTTGACCTGATGGGAGCATGCTTTTCTGAGGCCATTCAGATAGCAAGTTCCTAGTGGCGGTGTGGCCAGTGGATGCAGAGGTGGGGTGCCTTCCTGTAATAACAGTAACTTGTGTTTTTATAATACATTTTATAGTCCAAATGCTTTTTGGGTACCTTACTATTATCTTTATTTTATAGTTGTAGTAACCAGGGCTCGTTTTGGGATGTGGGAGGGGATGTGGTAGATAGAGGGAAGGGAACCAACCTTGAGTGAATCCTGAAGCTCTGCTGGAAGCAGCAAGTGGCTAGACACTGTTTAATGGAATCTTTGTTGTCCTCTCCCCCTTCCAAGAGGGGAAATTATTTTGCAATAACTGAGATTCAGAGAGATGAAATCTCAGCCCATTGTCGCACAGCAAGTTGGGTAAGAGCTGGGAGTTCTCACCCAGGTCACCTGACTCTTAGGCCCTGTGCTCCTCCTCCTCTGCCTCTAGCACCCAGGATAGGGCCTGTTTAAGAGCCAACATCAATAAATATTTGTCGAATGTTAAGTGAGGCTTAGAGACCATTCTTGCTTGCACAGGGGCAGAGGGAGACACACATGTTTCCTGCCCTTATAACCTTCACTTCCAAGCTCTGTGACCTTGGGCCGATTGCCTGAACTCATCTAGCTCAGTTTCCTGAAAACTCATCTGAAAAATGAGTGAAAGATTTTGGGCATTTCCTACAGTCAGATCTCAAATATTAGATGATTTCTACTACTGAACTGTTTTTTCTTTTTCCTACCACACAGTTTCCCTTTTTATTCCCTCCACCTTCTAGAAAGTAAACTTCTGATGACAAACTATAGTTTAGGATAACAACAGTGAAAAAAGCATTCCCGACATTATTGCCCAAATGGCCAAATAGCAGCTTAAAAATACGAATGGTGGTCAAGTGCTGGTATTTCTTGAGCATTTACCATGTGCTAGGCGCTGCTCCAAACCTACTGCTACCCTCTTGGGCAACATCTCTGACTGACAGAGTGGTTGTTAGCTCAGAGAGATGAAGCAACCTGCCTGAGGCCTCTGAGGACCTGGGTGGCCTGGGATTCTGACATCAGAGTTGGTCTGACTTCCCACTCTTTACACCTCTCTAGACACTTAACTCCCCACGTGCTTTTGTTCAGGACATTTGCATATCTCCTTTGTCTTGTTTGCAGCACAGGCCTTTGCTTTCCTCATTTTCAGAGTACATGGTCAGTGTAGGTGGAAACCCACAATGGTCTTTGGACAGAACCAGAGCGGGCGATGGTCCCCAATCAGGGTGCCAAGTGGCTAACCCTTGTTTTTCTGCCTGATGGTGGTAAGCCTGGGACACCAGAGAGTTCTTCGAATTTTTCTTTCCCAACTGTCTACCTCTTCTTTAGGCAATGTTTTTAATAGGTGAGGTTTTAATCTTACTGATAGTTTTGAAGAAAGAGGAAGGAAAAAACAAAACAGAACATTAAGTCATGGCCTGGAAGAAAAGTAGCCATTTATTTTCAAAATATTATTTTTTTATTGTTCTTTTTTGTGCACTTGTAAAACCTCTTTTGGATGGTAATTTTATGTGGTTTCTTGGTAGCCCTTGAGTTCATCCTGATACATCACAACCCCCTGTTCTGTGTGCCAGCTTGTGTCCTGTGTGTCTGCTTTTCGCAGAGCACAAGAAACAAGAATCAGAATTCTGCTGGGGTCACAGACATTTACGAAATCTCTTTAAGTTGGAGAGCCAGTTGGAGGGGAGAGATGCGGTGGCTTAGAACAGCAGGCTTGCAGTTGAGCTTCCATGGACCTACTAAGAGCAGCGGCCCCCAACCTTTTTGGCACCAGGGGCCGGTGCTGCTATGACAATCTAATGCCTGGTGATCTGAGGTGGAGCTGAGGCAGTGATGCTTGTTCTGGGGAGTGGCTGCAAATACAGATGAAGCTTCATTTGCCTGCCTCTTCCCTCCTGCTGAATGGCCAGGTTTTTAACAGGTATTAGACCTGCTAGTCCATGGCCCAGGGGTTGGGGACCCCTGCCTAAGAGGGGACCAGATATAGGCAACTAAATGCAGTAACAAGAAAACTCCGCTTACCCAGGAGGCTGGGAATGTGTGAATCGGAGGGTTTGGCTGGGAGTAATCTGGAGAGGAGAAGCTAGTTAACTAGGAATGTTTTTGGTCACTTTGCTTTACTTGAGGTTACGTTTTCATTTCCTGTTAAGTGCTGGATCATTCACGTTATAGCTGGAGGTTTACTTTTTTGGATGATCTGGAATCACGCAATATCTCTTGAGTTTTATTCGGATGACACTGATTATATTAATAGCAATATAATAGCTAGCTAATAATATAATAGCTGGCATTTTACTAAGCACTTACCATATGCCAGGCAGCGTGCCAAGCATTTGATCCTTACAAGAACTCTGGGAGATGGCTATTTGCTATATTCCTGTTTTACAGATGGGGAAACCTCTGCTCAGAGAGGTGAGATCATTTGCCCAAGCTCGACCCACTTTTAGATGGTCTGCTTTGATATCTTCTCTTAAAGTACCCAGTTCGTTTGGGTGTCAGCACTTGGCTGTCGGAGGCACTCAATAAGTATTTTGGTGAATGAATGGAATTATGGAACTGAGGTTGGAACCTGGTTCTTAGCTGCCCCTGGATGTGATTTGGGAGCTCGGTCTGAAAGCGTGCAATCCTGATGGCTCTTCTGTTTTCCTTTGGGTCCTCACAGTTGGAGATTCCTTTAACCCAGCGAAGGCTCAGTGGTTTAAAGAAAAAGAAGCAAGGACATGATGATGGACGCAGGAACAGGGCCCCTGGGGTATTTCCTTGGCACTTTGGCATTAAAGGTGTAGCATGAAGTGTCATTCAAGAGAATTTGCTGAGTCGGCGTTTTCCTCTCTGACCCTGGCAGCTTGTGATTCACTTTGTTGCTCATGTGTCTTCGGAGTGAGCTGGGCTGAACTCTAGAAGACCTTTTGGGCTGGGATTCACCTGTACCCGGTTTGCTCTCAGGTGTTTGAGAAACTTTTTAGATAACTGGAGTAGGATTGTCAAGGCCAAGCCTAGACTACATAAGGAGAAAGAGGGATTCATTTAAAACACCCGCACGAATAATTTCTTAACTTTCCCCTATGCAAGTGGATGGTCATGGCGGGTCATTATCAGCTGGTCTGTGCACGGGGTGCCAGCTTAGGCAGCCCCTGGGGACTTACTGCGTCCACTTCCAGGACCACCCCGCTTCTCTTCTCTCCCTTTTTACTCCCTGCAAGGAGACTGCTCGCTCGTGAACATGAACCCCATCAGCCTTCTGTCCCTGAATATGCCACTGATCACTCACATGCATTCTAGAAGGGCGGTATTATGATTACCACACTGTTATTGTCTTCAGTTTGCAGGCAGGGATTGGCAGGCGCAGAGAGGCAAAGCCATTTGTCCAGAGCCCCAGAAGTATCAGGCTCCAGATCCTGGATATGAACCCAGGTATTCCAGCTGCTGGGCCTGTGCTCGTAACCATTCCTCTGTGCCACCTCGCTCTGAATTAGTGAGGGTTTGAGTTTATTTTTCACCAGCCTGCTTTTTCTAGAACCTTCTGTCAGGCACCTCCACGATTGGGAAATACCATGGTGACTTCTGACCACAGGAGTCACAGGAGCCGGTTCGGTGGGTAGACAGTGCTCGGTTCCCGCCACAGCCCAGGCCTCTCTCCCTGGCATCAGGCCGTCTTTGACCTGAACCTCTCTGCCTCTTCAGAGTTCAGCTGCCCTCCACATCTTTCCACTGCTGTCAGAAAACCGAGACCTGGAATTCCGTCTCCCGGGTAGATTCTGGAAGCTCTGCAAGTGGAGATGGCCATGTTCCGTGGTCGGAGCTGGTTGGGATTACAAATAAACTGAAGCCTGGGAAACTTTCTTGCTATTAATAGTGCAGACCTTTGGGGGAGGGAATAACCAAACTTGATGCTGTTGGAATTGATTTTGCGTGTCCAGATGACATACTAATGAGCTGAGTGGTTAGCTTCAGATCATTATTGCTTCTTCCCAGGCCAAGTTCTTTTAAAGACTAAAACTGCAAAAGCAGAGAACAAGTTGGTTGAAGGAGGCACGGGGCCCCGTGGGGACAGGGGAGGCTGGTCAGCCTGGGCCTGCGCGGGGGACAGCGGTGGTGGTGCTCGCTTCAGAATACGCCGTGCCGTGCGGTTCCGTTTCCTCAGCTGTGTGCCCTGTTTTGTTTTTTGTTTTGTTTTTATTTTTGCTTTTGTCTTGAAACGGGAATTTGATTTGGTGTCTGGATTTTTGATGGGGGTATTTCCATCTCTTCAGTGCCTTTGGGTTATTTCAGAAAGTTTCTCTCCCAGCCCGTCATGTGTCGGGGTGTGCTGTCAGCCATGCTCTTTCTTCAGGGGGAAGGTCTTGCCTAAAACAACCTTAAGATCCCTATCTCTTCAGATCGCCCACACCGGCTATAAATCCATTGTTCTGCTCTTCGCTTCTTGGCATATGCTGGCCATTCCACGTATACAATTAAAAACACAAAACGGCCCTCTCTGTCCAGAGCCCTCGAAATAGCCCCGTCTTTCAGAGGAGACTTTGGAAGTGGACAGAACTGTATTTCCTTCCCCAAATGAGGTTATTGTGCTCGAAATATCTCCTGGTAGTTTATTCAAGGAAACCACAGGCTGGGGTCAGAGGCAGTTTCTCCTGCCTGGAGCCTGCTCTCTTGCCTCTTCTTTCTAGATCTTTCTCCTCCCCCACTGCCAGCCCCCACCTCCATTCAGCCAACCCCTAGATGGTCTGCTCTTCCTGGCGGGGCCAGCCGCATACTGGGGTGGAGTTGAGTGGTTCGGCTTTAAGGCGACCCGTCTTCACTTGTCGCCCCTCAGGAACGTTGGGAAGGAATTTGGGGTGTGGACTTCCTTGAGTGACTGGGATTAGACCAGTGGAGTCTGCAGTCAGACGAGAAGTGTGTGGGCAAAGGGGACTATTGTGTGTGGCTCCTGCGGACAGAAAGCCTGCCTTCATCTTGTACTGTGCCTAATGGACAATTGAGACATTCAGCTTATGTCTGAAAGGAAAGTGGGCCGGAATGGTCTAGCAGACCTCCCAGACGAAGGCTTGTAGGAGAAGCAAATAGAGACAAGGATTACCAACGGGGGGAAACAACTGGGGCTGAGTCCCGGGAGAGAATGTTTATTTCCTTGCTCTCTAGGAGGGATTTGGAAAGAGCCATAATCCTGGGTTAGGAGTAATTTGTTACAGCAAGATGATACTTGAGTGGCAGGCTGCTTCTGGCTGAGGCAGCAGGACTTGCGTGCAGGGGGGTCGGGGGCCTCCAGAAGGTCAGCCTCACTAAATCTTCACCCTGGCCCCGGGGTTGTTTCTTCCCCAAGCAAAATTAACCAGAGGCGCTGCTGACCTTTCGGCTTCCTGGGTGTCGTGTTACGAAGCATCTCCACATGCTTGTCACAGCTAGAATCGGACAATAAAAATTTGGACAGGAGACCTTGCTGGAGCCACGACCTTTTGCAGATATGACAGGGGGGAAAAGAAATAAAAAGGAAATGCAGCGCGGTTCACAGTTTCAGTTTGAGTTTGAGGACACGAGCCAGGTCTGTCTCGCGTTTGGTTCCTGCGTCCACTGACCAAAGCGTGTTGTTAATTGGCTGGGCACTGTCGTTGTGGAATGGGTGGGGGTGGCGGGGAGAGGTGGGATTGGGGGGACCTATCCAGGAAAACCCCTCGTCTTGAGAGCTCTTGAATACAGAAGAGGGAAGGAATTTCTTTAAGGTTCTTGATTTTAATATCTGCTACAATCCAATGATTCATGCATTTAAACTAACCCTTCCAGGTCACCGGGACCTGGCTCCTCCCTGGCTTTGTACCTCTCAGAGGTCATGTGATGGCTGTATCTCACAGTTTACACGGTAGACCTGTAACTTCTGGCTTTTAAATCTCCTGTGCAGTTGGAGAAAGAAATAGCAAATTTTAACTCTCTTGGACCTTACATAACTCTTTCTTTACTTCGTTTACACAGTTTATCCTTTGAGGCGGCAAAGTGGTGAGGAAGTCAGCAGGAAACTTTTGGCAGCAAACAATTCCATGCCCATTTTAAAAATATAGTAACATATGTACTACTTTTTATTTAGTTAGTTAATTGGAATGACATTGGTTAATAACATTGTATCAGTTTTGAGGGTACAACTTTGTAATACATCGTTTGTGTGTTACATTGTGTACTTACCACCCAAAGCCTAGTTTCCCTCTGACATCTAAATTTGACCCACCCTTTATCCTCTTCATACTCCCCTCACTCCCCTGCCCCTCTGGTAGCCATCCTTCTGTTGCCTGTCTGTGAGTTTGCTTGTTGCTTCTGTTTTATATTCAACATTTCAGTGAAATCAAATGCTTCTTGTCTTTTTCTGAGTTATTTCACTTAGCATGATACAAAGATCCATCCATGTTGTCTCAAATGGCAGTATTTCATTTTTACTCATGGCTGAATAGTATTCCTTTGTATGTATGTACCACATCTTATTTATGCAGTCATCTATTGAAAGACACTCAGGATGTGTCCATGTCTTTCTGTGCCCATTTTTTAGATAGTCAAACTGAGGTGCAGAGTCATAGTGACTTGCCTGAGGCCATAGGGTGGTGGAGAATTGGACTGTAGGATTCAGGCTTCTGAACTGTCTACAGTTCTGTTGACTCAGTGGCTCCACTCTATTTGATTTTAGCTCTATGCTTTGAAACAGTTATCAAACACTTCTGTCCCCTTGCCCATGTCTCCTCATCAGCATTCTTAATCCAGAATATATGGTGCTCTTACCATCTTGCATGAAATCTTGCATTCCCCAGACATTGCAATGGTCCTTCCCCAAGATCCAACACCAACCAAGATCACGTTTGGAAATTACTTGTTTCCCAAGAAGCTTTGGAGGGTATACATTTTTTAAAAGGAATTGGTTCTCTTGCTTTTCTGGTCATTCTTTATACGTTATGGCATTGTCGGTGGAGTCTGTGTATCTGTGATTGTGTGTGTTCTCCCCCACCTGTTTAAAGTATACAGTTCAGTGGATTTTACTATATTCACGTGCTTGTGCAAACTTCACACCATTTCCAGAACATTTCATTACCCTAAATGAAACTCCGTAGCCACTAGCAGTTAATTCCCCTAGTGCCTGGAAGCTACTAATTTCTGTCTCTGGACTTGCCTATTATGGCTGTTTCATATAGAAGGAATCATACCATATGTGACCTTTGTTGTCTGCCTTCTTTAAGTCAGCCTAATGTTTTCAAGGGTCATCCATGTTTTTATTGTCAAGTAATATTCTGTTGTGTGGATGTACCACATTTGATGTACCCATTCATCAGCTGAGACTTGGTGTACCCTAACCCCAATGCGCTCCATACCCACTGAGCTCCCAGTGATGTCTACACGTGGTCCCTGAGCTGTTGCTTCATGTCTTCCAGCTTATTTTCCTGGTCCTCAGGTGCTTATATCCACCTCAGCATGCTTGCAGGAAAGCAGGTAGTACCCAAAACAGCCCAATGAACTGGGCTTTACTTGGCCTTTTTATAAGAAGCAGGAATAAAAAATGTGGTGACCACAGGGGAGGTAGTCTCTGGTCTGTCTCTCATTGTGAGGTTCCTTCAGTGGTGTACAGGCGTTCATATTTGTTAGTCACCATCTGGGGGGCTGTGGGGAATGAGCTTGCACTACCTCATCTGGAGGTTGCAGACGGGATGAGCAACAGTGGAGGGCAAGGACCCCTTCTCTCAAGTTTTTCCAGTGGCTTCATGTTTTCTGGCCCATAGCTCAGAAGGTTGGGTGCTCATGGCAGGGCTGGAACTGGCTTGGAATTGACAGGCTTTGTGGGGAAACTCATCCTTGAGGCCGGTCTGAAGGCTTGGCTATGGCTAGCCTTGGGCCGTGCTGGGGCATGACAGAGTGAGGGCCACGTCTGAGGCTGATGTCCCACCGGCTCAATGGAGGGTGGAGGCGGCATCATTTCTTTGGCCCCATGCCCTCCAGGGCACCCATTACCCATTCTTCTCAGTCTTTTGGATCCTGAAAATACCTAAGGTCTGCATTCTAGTTCAGAATCTGCATGAGTAAGTGACCTTATTTCTCTTTGCTTCACTTTCTTCTCTTTTAGAATAGGTTTGGAGATCATCTGCTTGGACCACCTAAAATGGGTATAGTGACTCAAGTTAGGTGTTTAAAAGGGCCTTTGAGAAAGTAATATGGAATCTGCAAAAATGTACATTCTCATTGTTGGCACTGCCCTAGCACTGATAGTTTATGCTAATGACTGATCATCAGAGTCACCTGGCAAGTTGGGCAAAAAGAACAGACCCCTGGGCCCACTCCCGGACATTTTGATTTAGCAGGTCCCAGTGGGCAGGAGAAAAGTATGTCTAAACGAGCGAGGTTTTGGGAACTGTGGGACCATGTCACCATCATGAATTACATCTTCCTTGGTTTAGTTCTCTATATCATTCATTAACTTATTGTCCTGTTGACTGGGTCTTAGATGACTTTTCTAGGTCTCAGACTATCTGGTCTACACTGGACAGAGCATATCTGCTTTGTAAATGCGGCAGGAATTCATGTGTTAGAGCCAAGAGGGATTCCTGGGATCACGTCCTCCCATTTCCTGCTGTAGACTTGGGCCCAGAGTGGGGAAGAGGTTGCCCAGTGGAGAAGTGAAGTGATTGACAAGGTAGCAGCAGAGCTGGGCCTGGAAAGTGGGTGTCTGGACTCCCCTCCCCCATGTGCTGTGCCCGGGAGCAGCACACAGTCATCGTTTTGAGAGTGACTTTTTGGAGAAGGAAGAAGGATAGCCTGGGCCGCGCGGCTCATCGGGGTGTGCGAGGAGGGGCCTGGTGAAATTCTGCCCAGCTTGTGCCTCCACGAGCTGTGATGCCACTGCCTCTCTGCAAAACGGCTGGCCTGGCACGTGCAGAAATATCTTGGTGACATGGGTATTAAATAATTGGCCACGTAAGGAAAACAGTGAATTCCAAGTTCTGGTTATTGGCTTTTTTTGTTTGTTTGTTTCTTATTTGCTTGTTTACTTTGTAGCTCTGGAAGGAATAATTTTCTGGTAGCCTTGGAGGAAAATAATTTAATGGTTTGCCCAGCGACCATGCGGAGAAGAGAGAGATGCTAGATACTAGAGAAGGTTTATTTCTCCCGTTGGGGACACTGAGACGTTCCTTAGCCATGTCCTTTGGGGCACTGGTCTCTGGCTGGAGTTCAGGCAGGGATGCCCAGCAGGTGATGAGAAAACCAGGAAAGGTAGGGGAGAGGAGGAAGTTCTAGGGTGGGTCAGTTTGAAGCAGAAGCACCCGGTGGTCTGGCGCCCTGTTCACTTGACTGCCAGCTGACCCCGTGACCTCAGGCAAGCGGGGTCTTGTTCGACTGGCCCTAAGTCTCTCCTTGGTAAAATGTTAGTGTAACTTTCTGCCCATTTACTTCAGGGTTACTGTGAAAGTGGTTATGAACTCTAGCAAAATACTCTCTAAATGTGAAGTGATACTCTTAAGACCTCTTAGACTGTGATGATTAGGAAGAAAAAGCTTAAGGATTTCATTTAAAAATCATATAATGACCAACCCACAAAGACAGGATAAAACTATTAAACGTGTTTTACACAGGCGCCTTGACACCCTGCCCACTGCACCCCCTTTTACCCTATATTCCTCTTATGCTGGAAAATGGGATAGTTAGTAACTTGAAGAGAAACATTTCCAAGTTCCTGCTATGTTTGGTTTCATTAAAAAAACTTTTTTAATGAAATTACTGAATTTTTTTTCTGCGGCTTCCTGCCTCCTCCAAATTCAGAGTGTACCCAGCCTTCCGAGGCCTTTGGTTTTCTTTTCCTTGGTAACTATAGTAAACCCTCCCGACCAGCAGAAATCATATGTTCCTGAATTTTCTTTCTATGCAGTCATGCTTTATAGGCAAATAAAGCCTCTTTAAATAGAACCTCTATCTTAGGCTCTCTGTGGATTTTTCAAAAGAAGCACTTCCTGGAGTATGTTTTAACCCAGGACACAGTAACTCAAATCTCCTATACCTTTTGCATCTGTAGGAAAATTGGTCCAGCATTTCGTAGTGGTGGCCCTAAGGATCTTGCAGGATTTTGAAGACTTCCGACGTAGTTTCACATAGGTTTGCTGTTAAGTGTGTGTTAGCAGTGCTAACTTGGGGAAACCTTTCGGTGTCTATAGGAGTCAGAGGGCAGCACAGAGTATTGAATTAATCACAACTTATTCTATTTTAACCATTGGGATAAATTGGGATTCCCCGACCCCCCAGGGCAAAATCACTTATTTATAGAAGACGGACTGAATTTTTCATCTTCCGTTCCTGAGAAATGAAGTAGGTTCATACGGAGACGGCCAGGCCTGTTCCTTCACAGGCCTGTGTATGTGGCTGCGTGTTATTGATGTGCCTCCCAACATAAGCTCCTGAAAAATGTGTGCGCGCGCTGTTGGCATCGATACCCGTGCTTCCTGTTGTCTCACTAAGTTTTTTTGTTTTCCTCTTATGAGTGGCTTCTGGTGACCTTTTTTTTTTGGTGAACTTCATCGATGTGCACATCGTAATCACGGCTTGACACCCCTCCTCGGGCACACATTGGTGGTAGAGTTGGTGTGGGCCGTGATGAGGCTGCTCGGGGAGGGGAGGGTGGGAGCAAGCCACCTTGCAGGGGAGGAAGGATTGATGACCTTGGATGTGGCAGGCTGTGGCTGGCAGTGCTCACAGTTCTGGATGTTGAGGCAGAGTACTGACTTTCTGTTTTATAAGAAATGCAACATGTACAGCATTTATTTGGGCACTGGCTGAGTTAGGAAATCTTCGTCGTTGAAATCTATGGTGAGGATGGTTTCCAATTAACATAAGTTCTTGTAAGATGAACTTTTCTAGGAAAAGGCACCCCTACCGAGAAATAGCTTGGATTGGAAAGGCTGTTCTCGTCGTTATTGATCTTGTACTTTGGTCTGGGATTCCTGTCTATTGGGCAGGGGAGGGGAGCAAAGCCTTCAAAAATTATAAAATCAGCCCCTTTCCAGGTGATACATTGTCTACAGAACCTAGTTTACCAGAAGAGACTGGTTTCATCTCCACCGAACAGTCTGTTCGAGCCCCACTGTGTCCCTGTTCCCACTTCGAATTCTTCATTCTTCCTGAGCCTGTGGCTAATGCCATCTGTTGGCACAACGTGGGTTTGATTCCAGCTTTGTGATGTGCAAAACGCGTGCACGTTCGAAGTCTCTTGAGAGAGGAGCTTCTGAACCCAGAAAGTCGATCCCGCAGCACCCAGGCACATCACCGCGGCCCGAGGGATTTCTGCCTGGTGCTCTTTTGTGGTGATTCAATGATCTGTGACCTGTTGCCAGTGTCTCCTGGGAAGCGGGTGAGAACTTTTAAACGCACGCACCTTTTCCAGTCAGAATTGTTTCAGGGGTTTTCAAACTTCCATTTTGGAAAGGAGGGGTGGTCATTTCGGTGGGACTGTGGTCTGGTGGCTCGCCCTTGTGACTGGGAGTCATGGCCAGAGAGCTCGGATTCTTTTCCCGGCTTTCCCCCCAAAATCTGAGTCTGCCTGTGATGATTCCATCCAAAGCGTTGCCTTTTGCCACCAAATTCGCTTTCCTACGTGATCGTGTTTGGCTGTGTGGATTCAAGGCCCAGCAGAGGTGTGGTCCTTTCTGACATGGTCTCCAGGCCTTTACACATTTATCCCCGAAGCCAGAGATGGCAAACTATGGCCCAGGGGCCAGCGCTGGCTGGCCACCTGCTTCAGGTGGCCTGTGAGCTAAGAATGACTTGTATTATTTTTAAATGGTTGGAAAAAATCAAGAGAAAGATATTTCTTGACCCAGGATGATCATGAAATCCAAATTTCGGTGTCTGTAGATAAAGTTTTACTAGAACATAGCCATGACATAATAAACGTATACACACATGTATTACCTTTGTGACTTTGAGTCGAGTAGTTAGGACAGAGATGGTATGTGTTGCAAAGCCTAGGATACTTATTATCTGGCTCTTTAAAGGAAAAGTTTGCCAACCCTGCCCTGAACAAATAAAAGGACGGACTCTACTTGCCCACCCACGAAAGGAAGTGCCAGGAAGCCGCTTTGGTGTTTTATCAAGGATGTGGAGTTTCCTGGCAGGCTTTTTCGTTATCGTCATTGTCCTTTGAGTTGTCCTGTTTGTTTAGGAAATAAGACTCAGCAGCTCTCAGGTGGCAGGTTCTTCGAGCAGCCCTTCCACACCATCCTTGCTGCTTCAGCTGGGTTCACGAGGATGGGGTGACTTCCTGGGAGCAGGTTCTGTCAGGTCCACCAGATCCCGGAGGCGCCTTCTGATTCGGAAGAATCCTCCCTGTTTGCCTTTCCTTCTTCTTTTTTATTGGGGGAGTAGGAGGAGGAGGAATTCGAGATGTGTATCTTTTTCTTTTTGCTGACAATTTAACAGGCTTTTAAATTGCCTTAATTCCTTTCAGACTAATGGTATTGTATATGTTTCTAGACTTTGTCCACAGGTCCAGAGCTTAACTTAAGCTCCCTGAGACATATTATAAAATATGATTTGGAGGGGGAAAACCCTGATGGGCCCATGAGCAGAACATTATTATTAAACAAAGGATGAAACGCTTAAACCGAGATTCCCCATCCCCCACCCCCACCCCCCCTTTTAACAAAATGAAAGTCGAGCAAGACTCCATTTCAACAGTTTTCAATGCAGGAATTCCCACAGCCCCATTTGATTGCAGTTTGTTGAAAAGTTTAATGTTTTTGTAGGCAATTCATAATTTCCATGTCGAGCAGCCTGAAAGGAAGAAAGCTGGAGCCCAGTGTTGTTTTTATAGTGGGATGGTGGGAACTATTTTTTTCTTTTCCCCAAGAAAGGATATAAAACCGATGCTGAACTATTGGGAAAATGTGGCACGGCTTTCGAACAGCTTCGTGAATCCGAGATGCTCCTTTCTTCAGGCCCTTCCTCTAGGGCCCAGCAGAATAGAATTTCCTGTTGCTTGATGTCTCCGTGAAGGAAGAGATTTTCCTTTAGGCTGTAATAGTGCCGAATTTCCTTTTTTTCCCCTTTATTTATTTACTTTCCTTATTAATAAGGACCGGTCGTAGAAGATGAAGAGACCTGGGAAATCCATCACTTTGGGAGGAGGTTAATGACTTCCTTTAAAAAATCCTGACATAATACTTAACTTCTCCAGAAGGAACCTCGTTAGCCTGAATGTCAGTCGAGATCCAAGGGGGGAACGGGCACTGCTTTGCGGGGACCTCGCCGTTCTGTGGGGTCAATTGCACTGGGACGGAGAGCTTGGGGCTGCCACCATAGAGTCCCCGCAAGTTGTTGGGAGTGGGGCTGACTCTCCTCTGCCATCTGGATTTGGTTAGTTCTCTCTGGGCAGCGGGGCCGAGTCTCATTTCCTCCGACCAGTAATGTTATATAGGCAGTGATCCTGGGCTGCCCTAACATAATTGAAAATTATGTGTATTGCAGGCTCGGAGCACTGAAATGTAGGCCCATAAAAATATGTGGTGCAGGTAGCCCGTGGAGATTGGATATGGCACACAATGAAGCTCTTATGTGAAGTAAGACTTACAAGTCTCCACGTTAATATTGCATTATGGGTATGATGATTCTTGGGTGGGGTCCGCAGGGCAGGTTTGTCACCTTTAAGAAAGCCCTACATTTCGAATTCTGTGTGGCTGGTGCTTGCATGCAGTCCGGTCAGTTTTGCAGATGGCCAGAGATGAGAACCTGTCCGTTAGCCTAGCCCTCCGCACCAAGGGCTGCATGGGGTGTAGGTGTGTCGTGAACTCCGCGTTTTTCTCCACAGGTTTTTGAGGTGGAGGGGTGAGTGTTGGCGGGCGTTCGTTTTGGTCGGCCTCAAGGAAATGACTCTATTGAGTGGTTTTTGACCGTTGAGGCCCATATATTTATGTGGCAAGTGAGAATGGGAAGAAGTCAGGATGAGACAGGGTAGATTCCCACAATCCTCTGGCTGGGTTTATAGGGCTGAGGGAAACCATGGGAACCGTTATTCAGTGGTTCTCAACTTGGGATGTTGTTATTCCTGAACAGGGTGTTTGGAAAAGGTTTGATTATAAGGGTGACTTGGGGTGGGGGTGGGGGGGGATGCCTGCTGATGTTTACTGCCTGGGGGCCCGGAATCCTAGAGATTCCTAAGTGCTTGATACAGCCCCCGCACCTGTCCCACCACGGATAGGACAGATGACAGACGAAAGACCGAAGGTCCATAGACACAAGGGGATTGGATGCAAGGGCTTATGGCGAGTTACCAGAAGTGGTGACCCATTTTCCTCACCGCAGCATGCTTCTCGGCAGAAGCCCTAACGTGGCAGAAGTGTCTCCCGCCTTGTATGGGTCTAGGTTGGGGAAATGACTGCACTTCAGTAGGTCACTCATGGGTTAGGACTTTCCAGCTTTATGTGTCATTGAGTTTGGTTTTAATTCACCAGACAGTTGTATCTTTGAAGAACCCCTGGAAAAGCTTGAGGGCGATTTGAGAAAACCCTTCCTTCTCTCTGGATTGCCCTTTGTTGTTCTTTTTTCTCTCTGTTGAAATCTTTCTGATTTAAGACTGTTCATCCTTCCCCAGTCTCTTTTCTTAGAAACGCCACCTTCTCTCTTGGCATTCCCTAGGCATGATTTGAAGTTTTCCTGAGTGAAACTGGTGCAGTGTCACCAATGGTTGTCAAGTACCCAGGGATTACTTATACTTGCTCTAAGTATCTCTGTGACGGGACAAGCCACCTTACCTCAGTTTCCCTTATCTGCATGGTGCAGGTCGATTGATTGTTCAAGTCCCTCTGAAAGCTGATGTATTACTTTTGGCAGAAGTAGCTCCCTTTCCCGTGCACCATGCATTCATATTCTATCTCAGAGAAAGGTGTAGATACCATGTAATTGGCTGATAGCTTTATTTTTCTATCTGTGGTAAACCTGTACATATTGAAGAATTTCTCAGGCCTTTTGAGACGAGTGTATAAATTTCATCGTGTCCTGTCTGTGCATCTTTTACCAAGAAATCTTTTTGTTTTATAAGCTTTTGAGTTGGATGAGGAACTCCACCACCACCGTCCTTGAGTAACTTCTAGCAGAGGACAGTCGCATACGTGTACTCAGCTTTCTTTGAAGTGAAGGATGATGGCATTTTAGAAACAAAGGTTCCTGAAAGAACAGATTTTGAATCGATGGTCTCCTAGCATGACACCAGGCCTGAGACTCCATTTGTTTTCTTTCTTCGGAAGAGCTCTGTGTTCTTCTCTTTTTTTTCCTGACTCCCTCTCCCCGCCTACACCCTTCTATGTGATCTGAAGCCACCTGTAGGTGCTAATATTATTGATGTTATATACATGTACCTGTTGAACATGAACTTTAAGGAAGAACCTGTTGATGGTGCATGACTTTTTCTATTGTTTGTGTTATTTGCATGCTTTTAAAATGTGTGTGTGTTTTTTTTTTTTTTTAGGGCTGCTGTTTGCATGCTTTGAGTTTTTCAGTTTCTGCTCTATGCTATATACCCCAGGAGTTTTGGGGTGGCTGTTTTGTATTTCTTTTCTGAATTCATTTTCCATGTTCATTTCGTTTGCTCCTTCCAGTATCTGCAGATGAAATGGCCACTGCTTGATGTCCAGGCGGGGACCCTCCAGAGTAGACAAGCCCTCAAGGATGCCCGCTCTCCATCGCCAGCCCACATCGTTGTAAGTGACCTTACAGAAGCAATCGCTTCTTTTATTGGAAGGCAGATGAAGAAAATGTTCTTTTGTTGACAATGGTCCTTGTTTTTCAGTTTTTCTTTCTTTAAAAGCTATTTTGTTTGGTATATTTGGGTATGGTTTATATCTAAGAGGTACTGGTTTTCTCCTATTGGACTTTAGTGATTATTACCTATCTGGAAAATTTCCCAGCACCCTTTTCTCTTAGTATTGGGTAGAATCTAGCTTTGTGGGTTCCAGTTAACAGGGTACAATACCCATGGTGTGGGGAAGACGGGACGTGGTATCAAAACAATTAAAAACAATACAACACCCAGAGTCTTTCCTGATAGAGTCATTTAGGGGGTGGTAAGTTACAGAATTGGGTATTAGAAAACTCCAAAGGGGAGCCCTGGAATTTGGGGACTTCCCAAGCTCCCTGAGCCCCTCTGATTTATCTTAATTGTTGGAAAGGAACATTCTGTGCTCACATCAGAGCAATTTCTCTGGGCCGATTGATTGATCCAAGAAATGAACTTAGAAAGGCTTAAATTAAATTTAATCTGTACCTCCATGGCTTTGAAAGTGGGGAGTTTATTAATACAGGAACGATTTGTTTGTGGTACTAAGAGTCTGCAACATAACGTGTGTGTCTTCATATATTTTTAATATACTTTCTAAGGATTTTGTAGGCTCTGAAAGTGGAATTTGTAAATTAACCTCTTGAGAATAGAGCTCAGCCTTATTAGAATATTCGCTATATATTTATATGAGCTGGACTTTATACTTTTGAAATAATTAATGGAAGACATTTTTATAACGAATCCATGACAAGTAGAATTATGCAAAGCACGAAACAATTCATATATTTTTTATTTAAGTATCACAGAATGTTACCCATTAATTTATTTTGCCTCTGTGTTACTTTTAATTTCTAAAAATGGCAAAACAGTTTTCTTAAGCAGAAAAAATTCTCAAGATGCATTGTGTCAGAATTCAGGCTAACTGCCTCCTCACTTTGTATTGAGTATATATTAATGGATTATGCCTCTCTTATAGGAATATTAAATATATGTATGTGTGTGTATTTATCAATTTCTGCAAAGCCACATCTTGAGTCACTGTGAAAATGTCTTATGAATTTTTGTTATAAATGAGGCATGTAGAAAGAAGGTTGACATTTCCTTCCTCCAACCCTGCAGTGAAATGGATGCTAATAATTACACATGCGTTTATAATGCCAAGATTTCAGGGCTGGACGTGACCTTAGATCAGCTAGGCCCAACCTGCTCTCAGAAAAGGAAACAGGCCCAGAGATGCCTTAAGTGAATTGCCCAATGTCACACACCGTGTTAGTGGCCAGAGCGAGGACTGGACCCAGTCCTCTGCTCCCTTTCCGGGGCCTGGTGGAGCATTCTCTGCTCAGGAAGAAGCGGACACTTCCCTTGGCTGGTTGCGTGTCTGGTTCCGCGTCGCCAGCCCTAACGCCCTCTCCATCAGGACAGTGTTGTGGGTGCACAGACGTCATCGGCTCAGGGTTCTTTCTCCTAGAAGAGCGAATGCCATGTACAAAAGTATTTTAACGATACTCTATGATGTTTGAAAAGTTAGGGTAGTTAGAGTCCTGGAGGATAAAATGAGGAAGCCTGTCCATTTCATTTTCCCTGCGTCCCTGAATTTCACACTGTGCGTCTGGGCTTTGAAAGTTATTTCTCTGCTTTTAGAAATGCTCGGAAGGATTCACCTGTCTATATGTTTTTTGGTATATATGTATTTTTATGTGCAGAGAAAGATTGTTATCTTTAAAATCTCTCTGCGGTGTTTTCTCTCTGAGTGTGGAGAGAAGTTGCAGTTCCTAGAAGTGGTCCAGAGCAGACACAGCCTGTCATGGGTGTGGCATGGAGGTTCAGGGGCCCATGTCAGTGGGCGTTGCGGTCCCCATGCGGGAGTGGAGATTTACCCATTGGGAGATAGGCAGGTGATTGTCCCCCTTCTCTCGAACCCTCCGCCCCTCAAATCCTATAAGGACAGTTGCTACAGCTTAGGCTTTAAAGATGTTACTTTCATGTGTAGAATTAACAGTCTGAGAGTTGGTAGAACTCTCAGAGCCAGTGTGGATTTTGGCGAGGGATGCAGTGAGGGGACTTCGGTTCCTTTTTCCTCTGCTGCTTATTACCAGTGATGTTTACCATAGCAACCACTTTAGAGCACACACCACCCTTTAGATGGAGACCCTTGTCTGAAGGAGCCACAGCTGGCAACCGTAATACAGTCTGTGCTTTCTGGTCTGTGTCTGGGGACCCCCGGGGTAGGGCCATCACATAGAGCTTATGAATTGGTGGTGGAAGGCGGGCGCTGGGAGTTGAAAAGAGGAGAAAAGCCATCACTTGGACAAAAGGAAACCAGATTTGTGAAATATGTACTGCTTGTGGCAGCTGACTAGTGTCTTTGGCTATATGAGTCAGCCCTGTAATCGTACATTTCTGCAATCTTCACCTGACACCGGGAGTGAGGAGGGGAATATTGCATGTTGTGGGGGCGTTAGTATCGGGCGGGAGGGGAGCAAGGCGGAGGAAAGGCTGGAGGTTGTGAACCACATACAGTTTTGGGGATTGAGGAGTCGTACACTTTGGGACTACACATTTATGTCTACCCTGTCACTGGACATAGAGCAGTGTGCTGACCAAAACTGGCTTGGCAGGTACAGCGTGTCTGTGTAAGGGGGGCATTCTGCGTTGTGGCTGACGTGTCATTTGGCTCAGCATTGGCCAGAAGAGTCTGGTTCAGGTTCAGATTCACTGACAAATGGCTAATTTTTCTCCAGACACTAGGCTCTTCCTCATATTTTATTTTTCATTCTTTTAAATAAAATGTTGTCACATCACAGTGTTTCGTCAGACATGTTTCAAAATAATTGTCTAACGATTGCTTCCTAATTTCTCCGAAATTTGGATATATTGTGACTTCTGGGCCAGGCTGTTTCATAATTATTTCTAATGTTTTCTTTGGAAAATAAAGAAGTGTTCAGTGTTTGATTATTAGAGACTGTAACAGGTTGCTAAGAAAATAACTTTTTCCCGGTTCCCATTTGGGGCTTAATTTTCATATGGGAATTGAAAGCATTTTGTCTGAATATTTTAATCCGATTGGATTTTATTTTCATGTGGTACGTGGGTTACCACAATATAGAAAAATTAATGTGTAGAATAAATGTTCTTAATAACTGGAGTTCAATTGATCGGATTATATTTAAATTAAGAAGCAAGCCCCACATATTTCAGTTTCTGTAACTGATACAGAGTCTTGTTTATTGTAATCCATTGGCTCCTAATCTGTGTTTTAAAGAAAGAGGAAATTATTCCCTAAGGATGATTTCTTGATTTTTTTTGTTTTGGCTGGTCTTAAAATAGGAATTTACACAACATATTCGTCTCTCATTCCCTCTTCTCCACCTCCCCTTTCCCCTTTATTCTCTCCTCATCACCCCCTCCCCCCGAAATTTATCTACTTTCTAAAGTCTCAGAGACACTAGCCACAAGTTCCAGATTCTTCTTTACCTCCCCAGCCTCCCCAGTCCATTTCCTAATTTACATAGGTAGCTCATCTTTCTTTCTTTGTGGTGTTTTAAATTTATATTTTTAATTCTTTGTTCTTACTTTTTCTCTTCCGGAACGAGTGCCAAGCAGCTGGCTGTGCTAAGTGCTTTTGCCTGAGTCTCGGCCTAGTGGCCTCCAGCGGCAGGGCTGGGGGTCAGCCCCCTCTGGACGCCACCCCCGGTGTCTTTGCTTTTGCAAAGACTTACATTTAACTTCCTTTGTACCCAGCAAAAAAAAAGATTCTATACCAGAAATGATGGTATTTTGGTATACTTACAAAACGGCAAAAGGCTTCAAAAGTTTCTACCATTTTATCTTGGGGGTTTCCTTTTGAAGTGGATGTGGAATTCCACCTTGGGGTACATGGCTAGTGGTTCTCGGTCTTGTGTGTTTCATTGTGTAATGAGCATCGAGGTGTGGGATAAGGAAGCCGTCTGAATCTCGAGGAGCAGAGTTCTCTGGACTGTGTGGTGTGCTTTTGTTGTTGTTTTGTTGTTGTTGTTGTTCAAATGCCAAAAGATAGTGTAAAACTCTTAGGAAATACAGTGATGGGTAGAACATTACACGGGTCTCTGCTGTCTGTGTTGAGCATTGTCAAGTAAGCTCAGAGGGCATGGCCTTTTGCTTTTTACTTCTGAAGATTCAGGGGTGTGTGTGTGTGTCAGGAGTGGGGACCTACACCTAGTAATAACAAAAAACTACTCTGAAAGCATCTTCTTGGTTATTAAATGCACATGGATGTTTTGATGGGTTATTTGATGTGGGTTGCATTCTGCCCTGTTCTGCCATATGTTTATCGGCAGTTGGTGTGTGCTAGGAAGCTCTGTTGCTAGCTGAAGCCCAGCAAAACCATCGTAGCCCCTACCTGCGTGGGAGGCATTATGTCAGGTGCCATGAAGAGGACTGGGCTCATGAGGATATATGACCAGGGAGGTGAGATTTTGACTGAGAACTTGGTGAAGATTACAGGCTGGGACAGCCCCCCTGAGGGAACTGGCATTTAAAATGAGATTTGAAGGTTCGATTGGAGTTGGCCAGGTGCAGGTATGGGAGAAGGGGTGGGAAATGGCAGAACATTCCAGGCAGAAGGAAAAACATGTACAAAGGTCCTAAAGGGGTGGGAGGAGCTTGGGTTCACGTGAGAGAAGCAGAAAGCGAGCTATGATGGCAGGTCCTGAGGGCACAGGGAGAAGGGCCTGGGGAAGACATGGTGAGGATTCGGTGTTTATCCTAACCATCGTGGGAAGTCATTGAGGGGTTTGGCTTATGAAAAGCTGTTGGCAGTGGGGATGGTGAAAGTGGACAGATTTGGAGGGGTCATCAACAGAACTTGCTGATGGATGGGTTGTTGGTATTGAGGGAGAAAGGGGGACTTAAAGGTAGGTGAATGGAGATTGTCAGTCACTGAATGGGGAACATTGAAGGGGAGCAGATTTTGAGTGAAAGCGTTGTCTTTTTATTTTTTTATTTTTGTTCATTCCAATTTCATTGATAGATAATTGTAACATTGTGTAAGTTTAAGGTATACAATGTATTGCTTTGTTACCCCTGTAATATTAGCTAACAGCTCACTACTCCCCATCAGGATACATAGTTACTGTTTATTTTTTGTGCGAGAACATTTAAGATCTACTTTTCTTAGCAGGTTTCATATGTATGATTCAGTATTATAAATTATAATCACCGTGCTGTACATGAGATCTCCAGAACTTACTCATTTTATAACTGGAAGTTTGTGCCCTTTAACTGACATCTCCCCATTTTCCCTAACTCCCAGCCCCTGCTGACCACCATTCTTCTTCCTGTTTCTATGAGTTCAGCTTTTTAGATTTCACATATAAGTAATATCATACAGTATTTGTCTTTCTCTTAGTATAATGTCTTCAAGGTCTACTCATGTCATAAATGGCAGGGTTTCTCCTAGCTGAATAATGTTCCACTGTTTTTAAATACCATCACATTTTTTTATTCATTTGTCTGTTGATGGTCACTTGCATTGTTTCTATGTCTTGACTGTTGTGATTGGTGGTGCTGCAATGAACATGGGCGTGCAGATATCTCTTTGAGATTCTGTTTTCATTTCTTTACACATATACTCAGAAGTAGGTTTGCTGGATCATATGGCATTTCTTTTTAAATTATTTGAAGAACCTCCAAACTGTTTTTCATAGTGGCTGCACCAGTTTACTTTCCCACCAGCGGTGCATGGGTTCCTTTGTCTCCACATCTTCCCTAACACTTGCTATCTCTTGTCTTTTGATGATAGCCCTTCTATCAGGTGTGAGGTATTAAGCCATTGTGGTTTTGATTTGCATTTCCCTGATGGTTAGTGATGTGAGCTCCTTTTCATCTACCTGTTGCTACTTCTTGTACTTTCTTTGCAAATAGGTCTGTTCAGTTTAAGAGCTGTCTGTTTACAGAGATTAAAATGCTAGGTTCCATGAGCCCCCAGAGCAATGTGGCAATAAGAAAGGGGAATGATCCAAACTTTTAATTGGTTCCTTAGGAGTCATGCTGATTATCTGTTAAATTTCCATTTATTTAGAATGTATTTAGGGAAGGATAGAGAATTCTTTCTTTCTTTTCCCAGAATTCAGGTAAGTAGTTTTAATTGGTCTTTCTCTTGGTCTTATATTCACTGTTGATTTAATCATCGATTCACATCCGTTGATCCCACAAATATTTAGTGATTCTTTACCACGAGGGAAAAATTATTCTAGACATTGAGAGAAAGTGGAGTCAGTGATGAATGAAAATAACCATAGTAGCAAATGAGCTTGTGACACTCCCTGTGTGCCACGCATTGTTCTAGGTGCTTTATTGTTCCTGCCTTACCGAGGGAAAGAACTCCACACTGGGCGGTTAAGTATTTGCCCAGTTGTGGGAGTCAGGATGTGACAGAAGGCAGCCTGGCCCCAGAGCATGCCAGCTCCTTAACCCCACCTGCACCAGGGACGACTGAGAGAGGAACAAGTGAGCGGGCACCCGAGGTGTGCAGAGTGCTGCCGGGGGAGGAGTCACACAGGGACAGGGTGGGCACACCCACCGCTCCACTGCAGTGTGCAGGGTGAGGTCGCCTGGGATTTGGTTCCCGGATGTGGCTATGCAGAGGACTCCCTGACACACTGGGGGAAGGAAGGGCATTCTCTCTTGGGGCCCCTGGACTTCGGTGGACGTGACCGTGTGAACCGGTGCTGGTTTCCTAAACGCTTTTCTCCGTGCACCGCCTCTGCCGCACACACACTCCCCTTTGTTTTTTGTTTCTGATGTTTTCATTTAGCTATGACTCAACCAGACTTTCTAGAATACTTGGCATGTGCTTCCTAGCAGCGGCTGAGTCAGAATGTTCCCATTTCACAGACAGAACTGTGGCAAGGGTGTACATTTTGTCTAAGGATATAAAGCAAGCCTGTGAGCACTGCAAACATATTATTTTCGTATGAGAGCTCTGAGCATCTAATGCTGAGAACCGGTGATTAGGATCAGGAGAGCGTAGAAGGGAGGAAGTGGAGTTAGCCCCACAATGCACATCAGGCCATAACAGTCTGTGGATAAAAGTGCAGGCTCCTCCCCTCCTTCCAGAAAATACCCTATAGCGAGGAATTCTGGAGCTCTGGAGGTTTGTGTTTCCGGCGTGGCAGCTGACCACCATGGCGATGGAAGATAGTCTACCAAAAAGGATTGTGTAAGCTCGGTTCTGTCCCCTTCAGATCAGAATCCCAAAACGTTTCACAACCTTAAAAATCACATGTCATGCCACCCACTGCCACCCCTCGTTTAATCATTCACTATCGAGAAGTCCCCTGTGGTCCACACTCTTCTTGGATATAGAGATGGGCATTTGTCTCCTAATGTTTTATGTTTCCTTTTGGTTTCATGGGGGCTCTTAGGAAACTGTTCTGCCTTTGTATTTACTGCGATGGAATCCCTCTCTTTGAAACACTCACTCCTTGATTCGTGTTTTGCTGTTCTGTTCTGCTCAAGCTTCCCATTACTCAGCTTGAAAATTCGAAGGCAACGGTTGTACATTCTCCCCTTGTTGCCAAATCTTCTCTTCAAAATGATCCTCAGTTGTAATTCGCATCTTCAGTGACAGAGCTGAAACTGGTTAATAAGGGTGGGAATTGCTAATTTTCTATTGAAAATCCTACCTCTAAAGTAAGTCAGGTTAATTTTTAAATGTCGTTTTCCTCATTGGTAAAATTTCTGTTCATTGGAGAGAATTTGGAAAGTTGCCCTTTATTTTGCCACTCAGATTACATTATAAATAATTTGGTATATTTGGTATATTTCCTTCTAGAGGATTTCTTCTAATGTATTAATATTTGTTTTGAACATATTTGAGCTTATAGTCGTGCTCAGTATTTCCAGTCTTATGTTTATTTAAAATGAAAATTGATGTGGTAAATAAGCATTTAGGATTAAGGATTTTTGATCACATAATAGCCTGCAATATGATTGTGCCCCAGTTTGCTTATAAATGCCATACTGTTGGACCTTTAGAGTATCCCCTTTTGTTTCTACCATTCTAAATAATTCTATGATGAACATCTTTATCTGTAAATCTTTATGCGTGCCCTCTCACCCCCATTGTTTTCTTAGGTTAGATTTCTAGGAAGAAAAGTAAAAGAGGACCAAATTAAAAATAAAATTTCTTGATACAGAGCTGTAGATTATTTTCCTGAAAGGTCCCCATTTTTATAACTACCAGCAGTGTGCGAGAGTTAAGACGTACCGTGATCAGAATGTCTCTGGGGAAATGAACAAGAGAAAAAGCTCAGGCTTCCCCAGAAAGACGCGCCCTCACTCCGCCCTGCTCCATGAAGGAGCCGGGACCATCCTGGCATCCAAGTCGACCTCCCTAAGGCTGTTCGCCATCAGCGAACCCGCAGACTAAGTGATTGCTGCTTAAATGATTAGTAGGTCTTAAAGCGAGCCGGTGTCATGGTGATTTTATAGAACGATGTATTTTTAGATCACTCACAGCATAACTCCTCTAGAGACACCCCGTTAAACCTCTTCAATATATACAGCACATTTAGGGTGATTCAGGGCGATTTTATAACCTCAAATAATTGTAGAGTTTTTTTTTTTTTAAGTGTTAATATGTCTTCTTTTAATGGCATATTACTGGGTGAAGATATTATTTATTTGATGCTGAGTGTGACCTTGGTCAGGAATATGACTTTGGATTATGTTTTTGGTAAAACATACTCACGTTTCAAAGATGCCATTTGTTGGCTGTGTTTGAGAACGGCCTGCGGTCAAGTGGAGGGAAGGTGGGCAGCCTCCAGCCGGCCGTGCCCGTTTCCCTGTGCTGTGTGTCCTGCTGGTGGAAAAATAGCAGCTCTGGGCGAGCATTTCCTGACACTTGTCTCGCCAGGTGCGAGCAGGCTACTTGGAAAAACGGTTCCCTCCGAAAATAGATTTAGGGAAGCCCGGGGCTGTGCAGTGCGTTTCTCGAGGGCAGGGTCTTCATTCCTCCCGGCGCTGTGAACCGCTGTAAGGAGGGGTTGGTAAAGCCTGCTGGACTGCAGGCCTTTCTCCAGACTGTCCCGGGACGAGATAGGGACACGCTGCCGAAAATCGCCTTTGCTGCAGCCCCTGCACTCCTTCCTGAGCGTGGATCTGCATAGAGCTCCATTCGTGGTTTGGCCTGTGTTTATCTTTCTAGTAAATAAAACGAAAGTGTTCATTTTGTACCCACCTTGTCCTGCCTCGCGCATGAGCTAGCTCTGTTTAGGGCTTGTCTCTCCGACCAGACTGGAAGTTTCTTGAAGCCAAGGAGCTTCGTCATATATTTTTTTGCAGGTGTCGTTCGCCCCACCTACTCTGGTGCTTTGTTATTTAAGCAGAAAACCAATTTCTTTCTGGTGAGGGACTGGCGTGGATTTAATCTGGAACGAGCGTGACCTCTTTGTTACTTGAGCGTGTGCAGAATCACCCTGGCGAGCCCGTGAGCTCGTCCACGTTTCTGCCTGCTACGCGATACGGCAGCGCGCTTGGAAGAAACGTAATTTGGGGTTAGGACATTGTGTCAGGTCTGCCAGGAACTCGATCATCCACCCTTATACATTCCAGCTCAAAGAGGAGCCTGTCCAGCCACCACAGCAGCGTTTATGTGGAGCGTGGCTAACACAGGAGCTCCAGAAGGTCAGCCTCATAGGGGTCTGTCGCTCTCCAATCTTGATTGAAGCAGACCGTTCTGTAGGAATCCTGGGATGGGTGGACTGTTCTGTAGCAATCCTGGGATGGGTGGACGGAACTTTTTTTTTTTTTTTTTAAGAGAGTGGCCAATTGGGAAATCCTAGCACTTGAGTGTTTATTATGGGACATTCAACAGAGAATGCTATAGGGTGTGTGAAGTGATTTCTTGGTTGGCTTGCTAATGGCTTGCAGGTAAGATGTTCACCTCCTTTAATAAATGAATATGGAGGGACAAAACACCTGGGGTTCAGAGTTGTCCCCTGTAGAATACTGGGGACTGAGGGGGGCGGGGCTAGAGTGGTCCGGCTAGGAAAGGTCAGCGTTCTGTCCATTTTGCATGTAAGGGTATGAAAATACGGCGGGTTAGCCGATGTGCCCAGGATTCCACGGAGAGGAGTGTTATGTTCAAACAATGATTCAGGTCTTTGCTTCAGCCCCACGTTTTCCCCCCGAGTGCCGGATTCAGCTGCCTTTTGGATACCAAATAGGCATGAGAAAGTTAGCACAGCACGTCCAGGTTTACATTCTTTATTTCTCCCCCGTCCCCGCCACGAAACCTGTCATTCCAGGCGTTCAGCGTCCCAGTAAAGAATACTCACCAACGACACAGGCCCCAAACCTTGGGGTTCATCTTTCATTCTTCTTTTTCTCTCACATCCTATGTTCAGGCCACCAGCCTATGCTGTGGGCTCATATTCCTTTCGCATATCGAATCAGCTCCACCTTGCAAGTATTCGAAATTCGACCACTTTTCACCACTTCTGTCATTTCTGCCAAAACAGTCCAGTCTACCCTCATCTCTTAACTTGGATGTTGCCCGAGTGTCTGCATGGGTCTCTCCACCCCACAGCCTTGTAAATTCCCATCTTCTCTTCCTTGGTCCCTACAGTTTATTCCAATATGTGAGATGGCCTTTTAAATCCTTAGATCATATCACATCCTGCTACTGAAAATCGGGAGGATGGATTTTTGTCTTTTGAACGAGATCCAGAGCAGCTACGAACAGGCACTTGCCCCTATCACCTCATTGAAAAGGTGAGACTTTGAAATTCAAGGGCTCAGAATGAAGAGCATCAAGGTCAATTGGGCCCAGACAGTAGCCACAGAGTTTTGTGCTGGCTGGAGGAGACGGGGCCAGGGAGCAACAGGAGAACACGTAGGCTGAGTGAGCCCCCGTTCCTCAGTCCTTTGCTAGGCAGCAGGCTGTGGCAGATGTCTTGGTCATACCCCCAGTGGGACCCAGATGCCTCCTGACTGTACTGAATCCGAGCCCTGCCCTTCCCCGAAAGCGTGCCGTCGGTCCAGCCGTAGCTTGCCTGCAATGAGAAGCTCGTGAGGAACTCTGAACAGTGAGTGGTGTGATGCAATCTGTTTTCCAGCCAGAGCCTGCACAGCGGGTGGATCCGGGCAGCGCTTAACTGCATCGCCCAGGCTGCCTCACAGAGGCTTGAGTGAGATGGGGTCAGCATGTGTCCAAGTGGGATGGGGCGAAGGCCTCTTGTTCTTCCCACTCCAAGGGCACAGTCTGTCTTTTTCTCTCACAAGGACATTGTCTGCCGTGCTCAGGTGCTGGGGTGAAGACACTACCGAGTGTGTAAAAAGGCTGAAGAAGGAAGGCAGGCAAGCCCACACCACAAGGTTTAGGACCAGGCCATCCCATGACTCTCGGAGACCGCATCGGGGGCGGGGGCCCCGTTACCAAGACCCGTGTTTGGACCCCCACCTCTGACTCCTGCCCTTTCTAATGCTCCTGAGTTTAGGCCTGACTCAGTGACACACGTAAGATTCTAAGAAAAGTTTTTTGTGTTTTTTTTTTTTTTTTTCCAAACTCAGCCCTTTCATACTCAAGGAAGAAGCCAACCTTGGTGGGTGGAGGTAGGACATAAAATCTAATAAAAGTGTCTCAGTAACAACACAAGGGGAGCAGGGCTGGGCAGAAGGGCTCCTGGGTAAACCTTCGGGATGATTCAGTTGAACCTCAGGAAAACATATTTTTTTGGAAAGCGGTAGCAGCCCCCTTTAGCCAAAGCCCATAAATGAAGGAATGTCTGAATCCCAGAATTGCACCGACTAAGGCAAGACATTGTCAGAGATCGAATTAGTAAGTTTGGCTGGTAAAAAGCATTTCCATTTTTAGAATGCAGCCTAGCACCTTTCCTCCATTTCTCCTTGAGCCCTTCCCATTCCGCCTTCACAGAGCTCTTGATTGGTGTCTTTGTTACGCTTTCTTCTTAAATTATCAAGTCGTTCCCAGGCATTGATAATAACGTCTGCGTGCAACCTTCCAATATAAGAAACCAAATATTAAAAATGGAAGAGGGCTCTGAAGGTGACCTTTATCTCTACACCATTTTTTTTTCCTGCTACCAGCATCCTCCCCCACCCCCTAACTATGGGGAACTACATTTGCCCTATTCTCCTGGTCCTGGGAGACATGTAATTGGGCAAGGAGCAGGCATGTGATTTAAGCAAAGATACTTACTCATCTTCACTAGGCAGAGAAGGTCTCAATCTGTGGCTCTTTGCAACTGCCCTCATATACGCTTAAGCATACGCGTGGGTGCACCCCTCCATGGAGGTGCGCGTTTGCCAAAGGTAAAGATACATATGTGAGGAGTGACTGGAAGATGCTACTTAATTCCGTGTAGCCAGCTCCATTTCTGCACTGGCCAGTGGGGAAGCCAACTAGTCTGAGGTGGTTTTTCAAGACTTAAACCAAAGGAGTTCTAACTAGTACTGTTTCCCACGCCTTTGGCTTGTAATTTAAAAAAGTTATTCTTTTGACTTTTTTCATTCTTTTGAATTAAAAATGCTGGAACATGAACTGATTTCTTCTGCTACTGTGTTCCTAGGGACCAGTGCGAACAGAACACACCTGCCTTTACAGATGGGTTGATTTGTGCAAATGCCAGGGTTCCTTTCAGAGGGAGATGTACTGTGCATGGTTTTCTCCTACAATTTCTTGAGAGGTTTGTAAGGAAAAACAAGCAGTTTCCATGGTTTCTTCCTGTGGCCATGGGGAATTTTGAAAATGAACTTTAGGTATTTTCATGAAATTCCTGTTTTCATATTTTTAGTTTCTCTGAGTTTTCTTTTCTGCTATTTAACATACTCATATTTACCGGAAAGCTCTCTTATTTCTATTCCTTAGGACTATTAAGAGACAATCAGTTAATTAACGGTATTAAATACTGCCCTTTTTGTTGACAAAATGTAATAACCCACACAAATAAGGAAGTATCACTGCAACTTCAGTGGTCTTCTCTACTTATTAATACTCAAATTATTTTAAGGACACTACTTTCTTATCACGGTCAGTTGGTAGCAAAATAAGCATTCAGCTGTTTATTTCCGTTTGATTTATTGATTATTACTATTTTACTATCTGATGAAGTTTGTATCCATTTTCCTTTAAAACACATATAAACCATGGGAAGATCCTGCAACTCCAAAAGACTAATTAAAACTGTTGTCCCAAGAACTTTGAGTAGAGTGCAGTGTTTGTACCTAGACTGTAGGCTGGTTGGATCATTCTGTTGAGAGATCCTGAGGCCTTATATGTCAGGGCTCCAAAGGAATTAATTGATGGATTCATTAATTGATGGATTAATATCAGCCAAGGGTGCAGGAGGATAAGAGTAAGGGACAATAGAGGTGTCGATCGTAAAACAGAAGCTGACAAGGTGTTCCATCACCAGGAAAAGAAAGGATTGCAATCCAGATCACGCGACTGTGGCGAGCCACGTGGCGGTTTCTGCTGGACAAAGATGGAGGAAGGACTTTAGGAAGGACTTTATGGGGGGGAGAAGAAGTTAAGGGGAGGGGCTGTTACAACCATAGAGCTCTGTCTTAAGCATAGAATTCTCCCTGTGGGGCTCTTGCGATGACCTAAATAGGGTGTGAGAGCTCCTCCTAGAGGTCCCTCCTGATTCCTATCTAGGTTAAGGTCTCATAAATCTTAACAGATGTGTCACAGCTGTCATTTCTGCTTTAGACATTCAACTTTTTGAGAAAGAGTCAGATATCAAGGACCCCCTGCCCCAACTAGATCTATCAGAGCCCAATCAAATATCCATTACGATGTCATGGTGAACAAGATTTTCACTGACGTACCATTTAAAACTTGTTCCAAATTAAGTAATGGGAAAGAGGAAAACTTTTCACCAGAACCAGGAAGGAGAATGTGCCCAGGAAAATGCACGTAGGCCGGGAGCAGGGGTGCGGCTTAGCTGTCTTGATTTATTCCACTTAGGCACCGGCGGCCAGGATGTCTCCTTGTTCTCCACGGCCCATAGGTCTTTGCAGGACGTGACATGGACCAAGCGTGACGTGCAGATTCGACCCACTTTTTGTGCGTCATACCTGTGATAGTCTGCAGTGGACACAGTCACATTTCTGATGGTTACTAAAAAATAAGAGTTCAGGAGAGTGATCTTCACATTTCCTTCCTCCACTCTACAATTTAAAGTTGCATGATAAATCAGATGTATCTAAAGAAGGTGATAACTTTAATGTTATATATAAATATTTCATTTAGAACATTTAGGCTTTTTTTTTTTTTTAAATGTACCAAACTCTTTCTTAGTTATCCAGTTTGTTTTTGGTACATACCTGTGATGACTCTTGTCTTAATTTATTTTCCGTACTGTGAGTCCAGGCCCAATGAGAGACACAAGCACAGCTCATGCCAACAACCTCATGGTTCAGTTTTAGAACATGATTTGAAAAATATAACCCATCGAGAGGCAGTAGGACATATGGTAAGCTAGTGCGTGTTTGGACATCTGTGTGGAATAAGTGAGTGGGCAGAGAGAGTGTTTGTCAAGGAGAAGGAGGGCGGGGCCATTGGCTCAGGGAAATGGGCTGGGGTTCCAGGGGTGGCCAGCGCCACATGCAGAGGCCAGCAGGGTTGGGTTTGGCCAAGTGTTCCGGTGTCTGGATGCCTATGTGAATTTCCTCCAAAGGTTTTTAGTTGGCAATGTGGAATCAGTTGGATTTGCAGCCAAGGGTGGGGATTATTGGGATCCTGTTAGGTGTAGGGGTGTGATACCAGAGGTTAGAACAGAAGCCAAGGAAGGGGCTTGGAGAACTTTCTGTCATGCACTACCCTGGAGCCTCAGTTCCAGCAGGATTGAAATTACAGACCAGAGCCTTGTTCTCTTCGTGCTAGCTCACCTATTCTTGATTTCCTTTTAATTTCCAGCTTTATCTTGGGCTTGGTATATGGAGGGAGAGCTCTCAAGTTCTCTTGGTGTAAAGCCCTCATTATGTTAAGAAAAGGGTGCCCTGAGAAGTGGAGAGGTGAGCTCAAGATCATGATGAGACCAGAGGTTTACTGAGCACCTACTTAACTAGTTCCAGTCACTCTACCATTCTACCAGTTTACTCATTCTACTAATTTATTGTTCTAAGTCATTTACTTGATTGTCACATTTAATCCTCACAAACCCTTATGAGTGAGCTATTGTTCCTGTCTCATTTTACAGATGAGGAAACTGAGGCTTAGCAGAGGGCAGTGCTGTGGCTGAGTTCAGACAGGTGGTGACAGGCTGGAATTCAGACACAGGGAGTGTGACTCTGCACCAGCACCTGCACCTCTAGCTGTTATATTGCTTTTATCTGGAGCAAGAACACAGAGTGGGGCAGCTTTGCAGACACAAGCCGTGGGCTGGTGCTGGTCGGGCTCCACCAGGACACGGGGAGGCCCGTGGTGCCTTTGTGATGCTGTTAGTTCCTGTTGAGGAAAGAGGCTGGGTAGTTCCCCAGGAGGAAAAGGTGTGAACTCATGGCAGAAGACGGGAAACAACAAAAGGAATTTGCATGAGGATGAGCCTCTGTTCATCTCAAATTGTACTCCCTTCACACGATGTGGGTGCATGTCTGCAAACTGGAGGGGAGATTACAGATCTTTTTGATAAGTTACATTGTGAGTATTTTTCTCAGATCGCCAGCCGTTTGGTGCTAGGCACATTCACTCTCTAATTTATCTTTTGTATAAATTTGGAGTTTTTAAGTGTTGGCAGTTCTAAAACAGAAAATAGTATAAGGTACAAAGGATAATGTAACAAACACACTCGGGTACCTGTCACCTAAAGTACCAATTATTAGTTTTCTCCCTTGTGTTTCAGAGAACAAAACCAAATCTATGTCCTCCTTACCTTAGTCTGTTCACTGTCTTCTCTTTTGAGAGAACTACTCTTAAAATTTGGCATTTCCCCAGTCCAGGTTTTTACACTTTTCTACACATATATGTGAATCTACAATATATTACAATTAATGTCAGTGGTTTTTAAATTTTAGCTAAGTGGTTTCATATTTTGTAATATTCTATAGCTTGCCTTTCTTACTCAACATTGCATTTGAATTTTATCCATGTTGTACATTGAAATCTAATTCACCCATTTTAACTGCTATGTACTCTTCCATTCTGGCTATTACCACAGTTTTCCTATTTCTGTATAGATAGTTATTTGGGTAGCTTACGGTTTTCTAAGATTACATATAGTGCTACAGTGACCATCCTTGGCTTACATAGGCATGTCTGTAAGTGTCTAAGCATTTTTCTGGGCAACTGTCTAGAGGAATTGGTAGGAAATAAGTTGCTGGTTTTCAGCTGTAATTCACAAGGTGTCATCAAGCTCTCCAGAATGATTGGGTCAGTTAGTACGTGCATCACAAGTGCATGAAACTTACTTTCTTCTCAATCTCACCAACACTTTATCTTGTCAGACTTTACATTTTCGCCAGTCTGATGAGTGTGCAGTGATGCCGCATCATGTTTTAATTTGCATTTTTTGGATTCCTGAGGTTGACAATCTTGTCATTTGTTTCTTGTCTCCTCTGTGGCTTGTGGTTTAGTCCTCCGCTCATTTTAAAGAATCAGATAGTTTTTTCTTATTGATTTATAGGATCTCTTTATATAAGCTGGAGATTTGGTTAAATGTTGAAAATACTTTCTTTCAATCTGTGATGTTTTAAAACTATGGGTTTTTAAATAATGAAATTATAAGTTTTAATGCCTCAAAGTCATCAGTTTTTTTCCTCTATGCTTTTATTTTGTATCTACTTTAAGAAGCTCCAAATCCCGCAAGCAGTTGGTCCAGGAACTGTGATTTTGATTGAGTGCTTGCTATCTAAAAGCCACATCTAAGGAAATTATTTCTTTTTGGTAGGAATCTAAGCCAGAGGATTGACTTTATTTAAATATGATTAAAACAACGCACTTGGAGCAAGATGCAGAAACTGTGTACTGGACCCATATCTGGGGTATACGGGAGTGCAGGGGAAATAAATCACTTTGGCACATATTGTTGAGGTACTAGGTACCTGGCTCTGGGACAGAAGCTTTCTGTATGTTTTCCCATCAATCTTCCCAGTAGTCTCTCTTAAAGCAGGAGATTTTATCCTATTTTAAAGATAAGAAAACCCAAGCTTTAAAGAAGTTAATTTATGAGGCAAGTGGCAGAGCCAAGATTCAAAACCAGATCTTTCTGACCACAAAGCTAGTGCGCTTAATACTGCATCCATTGCCTTTTTGAAAGTTACTTGGAATTTGTTTGAGTTCCAACATCTTCATATGTTATTTTCAATTTGAATCTAATTGGAAAGAAAGAGGGCCGAGAGTGGAGGGTAGGAAGAAAAAAGGGCAGGACTTAAGATTCAATAATAGAAACTAAAAACCCATTGCTACGAGGGCAGTTCAAAAGGAAGAAAGAATTCCATGTTTCACATACCTGAAACACTGAAAGCCCGAGTAATTGCATCATACAGGTCCAATGCTGAGTAATCACCCTCTTCTATATTATTGGGGTATGTGGGGGCGGGGCAAGAAGTCTGGGAAGCTGTTTTTGCCTAAGGAATTACATTCCAAGGGACTCTGAGGATTTAGGTAACCACAAAAGCCATTTATTTCGAGTACGCTGTGATTTCTACCACTTTGATCCCTAATCCATAGCATAATTAATAAATGAAATGTGCTGTAGTACAGGTTTTTTTTTTACAAAGTGTACTTTTAAAATGGCTTTTGGTCTGACATGATTCATTTACCACTTGGAAAAGCATCATCACTTCAGAGGGGTAGGCGGGGGGAGGGCACCTGGTGGGTAGTTGAGGGCTGGTCCCCGGGCCGTGGTCCCCGTGTTGGGCCAAACATCTCCCTGGCTCCTCATCCTCCAGGAAGTGTGAGGAAATAAGGAGGGCCGGACTGAAATGTGATCTGGTCTAAATACGTCTGAAGACCACAGACCTCATAACCAGTGAAGATCTTTTTATTTGTCTTGGCTCATTGATATCAGTTGAGGAAAGCTGCTGTGAGTAGGTGATGATAATTAGAGTGGTTATTGATTGCCCAAACCGAAGAGCCAGACATCTGCCTTGGTTTTCTTTGCTCACCCGCCCTTTTATTTCACTTCCATCCTGCCAACAAATATTTAGTAATTGCCCATGAGGAGACAGGCTGGGAAGATACCCGTGGGCAGGAAAATATCCTTGCTTCATGGAACTGCTGTTCTGTTGGAGGGCAAGAGGGGAAGGGAGGAGTAGAGACCCAAACCAGTCAAGAAATAGTATGAAAAAAAAGATAATTAAATTACTAAGTACAAAAAATCAAAAAATACCATTTTGACCACTTACGTGACAGATTTTACAAATATTACTTCAATCCTTACAACCATCTAGAGACTAGGCATTTGTCTAGTATTAGTCTATTATTGTTCCCATTTTGCAGATGAAGAGAGAGAGGAAGTGGCTTCTTCATAGCTGGAACGTCAGACCTTTGCACTATTATTTCTGTCAGTGGCCAAGCTCTTACTCTCCTTCAGTCTGGAAACGAGCAAGGCCATTTCAGATAGTAGTAGGAGCTATGGAGAAGATAAAGCAGGATGGCAGGATGAAGGAGGACCTTAGCTGGGGGCTTTGCAGGTGGGACGGCCAGGGAGGGCTCCCAGAGAAGACAGTGTTCACGGGAAGGTCTGAAGGGTGGGAGGTGCTGGAGCTGTGCCCTCACCTAGTGGGGCGGATGGAAGCTTCTGGCAGGAAGGAGTTAACGCCTCACATATGCCTTGTGGTGGTTCATTAGGGCCTTAACACCGTGGCTGTAAATGTTGCAGTCTTACCTTTGGCCCTTAGGGATTCTGTCTTTCAACCTGGGCTCAGCAGTAACTGGTAACTGCCCAACAGGGCTTCCTTTTAGGACACTGGAGAGAATGACCTGTTAGATTGAAATATACCATAAAGGTGTCACCATTTATTTCCGTGTCTGATGGCCCTAGCCTGGGGAGGCTGAGGAGGCTCTGAAAGGCGATGAAGAGGCCCTTTGGAACAGAGATGAATAGAGGCTGGGGATTCCTCCATTCTAAACAAAGACTCGCAGTGGGAAGGTAGCCAAACCTCTGTTTTTGGAGAGAGTGAGGGGGAAAACAGGTATAGATGGTTAGTTGGAAAATGTGGTTTAATACACTGCGAATCAAGGGCAATGTGGACTTCCAACTGCTGGGACAGGCGACAGCCCCAGCCCCATCTTTTTGCTCACTGGTTGGCTTCCTGGGGAAAAGAGGGGGCTGTGTCACCCTATTGAACAGTCAGGGGGACGGAGGGAGGGATGGATCGTTGTGGCTCTCAAGTTCTCAAGTATCCTGTTCCTTGTAAAAGTTCCAGGATTTGGGTCTGGGTCTGGGAGTGTGAGTGTGTGTGTGTGTATGCGTATGCGTGTGTGTGTGGTGTTTTGTACCTTAATGTGGAGTGATGATGGGCTTCGGCCAGTGGGAAAAAGAGAGACCTCCAAGCACAGAGTGACAGGATTTGATAGGAAGCAGCAGGAGAGCTTTGCTGCTTTTATTCTGTCGTAAATCCTTGCACAATGCCATATGCTGTTGAATTCCATGGCTGCTACATAGGGTGTGATTTTGTTCATGCCCATTCTGCAAACAGGAAATGGGGCTCGCTGCTGTATATGCTTATTGTGAAGTTAAAATGTGAGAGGCAGGGCCCCAAAGTAACGCTAGTACAACTCCCCACGTCCAGAAAGGGTAGTGTCAGGGGTGGTGGTGGGTGAGGGGAAAGGCTAGGGAAGTAGCGAGGGAGAGAGCTCTGGGGCCCTTATTCCTATAATGAGTCTAGTCTGGCAGCAGCATCGGGTGGGAGGAAAATATTGATGTACTCTTTTTGTTTTTGAACCTGAAGTTTGGATTTCCAGACGAATCTGTGGATTTTTAAACGTTTTCTGAGCCCCGGAGTTTGGATGTGAGGGCACTGTAGTACCCCCTCCCGCGTGCACGAGTTTCAGCTGAATGTTTTCAAGACTCCATAAACGCATGAGGCTTTCAAGACTGGGTGACTTGTTCAGGGGTCCCCCGCCCCTCACTTTTGGCAAAACCACGCAAACATTGGTATTCAAAAATATTTTGTTACTTTTCTTGGCAACAGGTCCCAAGAAGGAATTGCAACACAGCCTCTGAGTTGAGGCAACTTTCTGGGGAAAAGGCGCGGGGGTGGGGAGGTTTAGAGTTTGAATCAAAAACAGACACCGAAGCTTTAATAAAATAAATGAAGCGGAGCCCTTTCAGCTCAGGGTGGACGGTATTGGTGTGGGTCAGGCAGCCTAGTGGAAATTGACAGGCTGAGAACTGGGACATAAACAAAAATGTCAGTCCCTGGGAGTCTTGTTCGCTGGACAATGTCTCAATTGTTTCCTTGGTTTTCAAGGCAGCAGGGGAGAGTGGAATATTAACTGTTTACTGCCCAAGGCTGGCTGTGAAATTGCTTTGAGAATGAAAAAAGCCAGCAAATCACATTTTTATTTAGAAACTATTAAACATGTCAGTAAGTGATAGGAAAAGAGCAGATTGTTTTCTCCTTAATTACCTGCCATTCAACTCTGTTGAATATATATTCCTTGATATAATTCTGTGTGTGTGTGTGTGTGTGTGTGTGTGTGTGTGTGAGAGAGAGAGAGAGAGAGAGAGAGAGAGAGAGAGAGAGAGAGAGAGAGAGAGAGAGAAGGGAGAGCAGTGTGTTTCTTTGTAAATTAGAACGTTAACCTTTCATATTGTCCGTTTTTAAAGATAGCTGCCCTGTGTGTTATCCGCCCCCAGTGGATATGACAGTGGGGTTAGGAAAGGAAGTGTGATTTCTGATAACAACTTAACTTCTAGCTTTCAGCTGATATCCTGTTAGTGTTTGTTCCTTTTAAAAATGCCTCAGTGGAATAAAAATTAAGTGGTAGGAATTTTCCGAAACAAGATGTATTATATGCCACCCACAAAAATACACCCAGTGATAAAGAAAGGGGGAAAAGTAACTATATCTTAGAGAGAGGACCGAGTACAAAGAAGGTCCAGAATTCTATTCACACTTGAATTTAGTTGATTAGAGAAACAAACAGCAAAGCCTGGTGTATCAGCCTTTATCTGGGCAAAGTTCAAAACTCAACTGGTAATTACGTCCTTAGAAGCTTTAAAAAGACTGTGTTGTTACTAAAGCAGAGACCAAGCTTACTTCTTTGGGACAGAATGCACTGGGTCGTTTGTTAGATAAACTTGTTTTAATAAATAGAGGTCAGGGGAGAGGTTCACGTTCTTGGAAGACATGGGTTCTGACGCCCTGATAAGTGGAAGTGGTTGTTTCTCTCTCTCTCCCTTTTAAATTTTAAGCCAGAGGTTTCAGCAGCTAAAGTCAGCTTTGGCTCCTGCTTCCTGTCAGACAGGAAATCCCTTCCTTAGCCAAAATTACAAGCTGTGGCAAAACTCCCCAGCCACACCGAAAAGAGCATGTTTTTCTCAGAAGACTGTGTTTCTAGATGCGGAAGCATAAATTGGTATACCGTGTGATCGTGGCCTGCCCAAAATACCTAGAGAAGGCTGTCCTGGGGAGGAGGGTGCGCCCCAAGGCGGGGCTCTACCGGGAATGGCTCCCTTTAGCTGCCCTGGTTGGTGGGAATGAGGGGCGGAGTGACTGCTGCTGGATGAACTTGAGTTTGGAGCGGCCCATGGGGAGCCCTGGCCTCTCTGAGCCAGATCAAAGTTTATGGTATCCCTGGTGTCTAGGCGAGACCTCACATCGTTTTATTTGGAGCCCTGAGGTCCTTAGCACGCTAGTCAAGTGAGCTCTCCTTGATATCCTATGGGCTCAGGAGGTCATGGGAGTCCACTGCCAGGCTCTATGAATATGTGCATCCCCCTCCCCTTGTTATGCAGAAGTCAACCCCTCTCTCTCCTGCTTCAGGTGAGTCAGGTTCTCAGCCTTGAGACACGCCGGTGACTGGAGTTGCTGTCTGCTATGGCCCCCCAGTGGCTAGAGAAAAGGGGGGCTTACGTTTCTTGGTCATTTCACAAAGAGCCCATGGATTACAGCACTTCCTTCTGCCCCACCCGGGGATGAGCGTGTGCAGAGGCCCAGTCTGCGGGGACCTGTTCATCCTTCTGGGACGCTTGGGAGATGAACTGCTTTCCCTCGGTATTTCCTTAATTTAAGCGAAAGGAATAAAACAAACTCTGCCAATAAGAGGAATTAACCTCTGTGATAACTTATAAACCTCCGATCTCCTGTTGCCCCCTGCTGTCTGGGTATTAATGAGTGTGTTTATCATTGTAGGCATTAATGAGTATGTTTGTAACAGTCATTGTAGGCGTTAATGCAAGAGCGTCCAAACCTCACGTTTCCAGTTGATTGTCTCTGGACAGGACTTTGGAGGAAGGAGCAGCTGTGTCACCTAGGAAATTTGCTCTTCCATTGCAATGAAAGGGCAGTGAATTAAGTGCCTGCTTTCTCTCCCTTTTTTCCCTTTGACGGTTATTGATTCTCCTCTGGACCCGCACAGTCCACGTTCTGATCTTCTTCTCCACAAAGGGAATTCCCAGTTTGTTAGCCGGCCTGTGTGCACTAGCAGGTGAAGAGTTAATGTAGGCCCTACCTGCCCTCTTGAGAGCTCAGTATTTTCATTCTCTTTCTGCTCAAGAGCCAGAAGATGTTTCTGAAAGAATCTCTTTGGTGACTTAGAAGTGAAGAGAGCTTTAGAAGCCTGACATGAAGAAATAAGAGGGAAGGGGCAAGCGCTGTCGTTTTACATCTGTTTATTTTGTTGTTAACAAAGGGAAGGAGATTCCTCTCACGAAACTTTTGGTGGGAATGGGGGAGGGTGCGGAGAGCTGATGTTTAAACTTGCGCTGTGGCCGAAAGAGTTCGGACATGTGTCCGGTGGAAATGCTGTCACTGTGGAAGAAAGGAGTTCTGTGCAGGTAGCTGGTGGTGGGCCATCCGGTGAGTCCTTGATTGCCTCCGTTAGAGCTACAGTCGGGTCACCTTCGGAGGCCCTCCTGAAGCTCCGTGTTCTCTGCCTGCCCTCTGCCCTCCCCCTCTCGCTGGCTGCCTCGCTCCTAGACTGGAAGCTCCTTCCTGTCGGTCAGCCTGAGCTCCTCTGTCTGTTCCCCTGTGCTCACAGGATACATCAATGCGAAGCCACGTCACATTTCCCTAAAAGCCTTAGCCTAGGTACAACCCAGAAGGAATATAAGTTAACATTTTCCTGATGGGTAAGAGTTTTTCTTTTACTGCTTTTGGTCACATTTCTTTTCTTGTGTGGTTTTTTTTAATGACCCAAGCACCTTTTTTTTTGGTTTGTTTTTGTTTCGCTCCCCTTTTTGAGGGGGGTTGTGGCAAGTGAGGGGATAGCAGATAATGGTTTAAGAGAAAGTTTAGTCTTCCTGGGCCAGGGGAAAAAAAAATCAACCCAATTAAGGGCCCATTAGGTGTTTTAATAGTGATTAAGTTGTATAAGCTGGGGAAGGAGTTGACCCAAGACCTGGAGGTCAAGGCTTTGTGGTCTATTACAATTCTTCTGGAGTCTTCGGCCTGAGGGATACTGTGGGGTCTTAATAAGTAAGAGTTTCATTTTGAGCTCTTTACTACCAAAGACTGAATAATAAATTGGGTGTGATGCTTTTGCTCTAAATCATAATTGTTGGAGGGAGGGAGGGAGGGAGGATGGATGTGTGTATGTTTATAGAGACACATGCATATATCAGGAACAGTTTGTTGAGACTATGCACACAGTTTCTCATTTTACATCAGGGAAAACAATTCACCGAATGAACTCCGGACCTGGGAACTTTGAATTTCAATTCTATCTCCCCTGCGTGACCCCAGTGCTCACAGATAGGACAGTGTTTTTGTTGTGAAGTTACACACTTCCTGTCATCTCTCTGGGGGTGGCCTTCCTAAGTCCAGCGTTGAGAAATAACTCTAAGCTCACAGGACCCCCCCCCCCCACCTCCGCCCCCGGCCCCCTTGTCTACACGTCTTTTATCCTTGGGGTGGTAGTATTTGGAGATGTGAATTTGACCTTAGAGAGAAGCACTGATGGTAGGCTAAGGCTCGTATTTACTAATCAACTTCCCCTTTGACAGTCGTTGGCTTTGAGGCCTCAAACCAAACCATGTGGCCGCTTTTATGTCTGGCCAAGAAACATACTCCTTGTTTCCTCCCAGTTTCTTAAACAATGAAGCAGTGACAGTTTACAGTGCTGTCTGCATTGGTGAATGGAGCGAGTTGGCCCTGCTCAGATGGCCCTGCTCCGGCTGGAGGGGAAGAGGAGGAGATGGGAGCCCGGGTGGACCAAGGAGGGAGTGCGAGCTCTGTGGGCTGAAGAGAACGACACCGGACGTGCTCTTATTTCAGTTTTGTTATCTGAAGCTGTCAAGTCAAACATGCTACCTCCCAGCCTTCTTTTTCCCGCCTGATTCTGCTTCTCTTGAGCCCCCTCAGTCGGCTGATTCTGAGCCTCTCAGGGAGCCAGAGGCCGGAGAAGGCAAAAGGGACCAAGAAAAGAGCAATGAAAGAGTTTTTATTCACCAAACAGGGAAATGTACCAAGAGATTTGGTAAATATTAAGCCAAAGGGCCAAGCACGGGAAGGTAAGACAGAGAAAGAGAGAGTGAGACATTGAAAGAGAAAAAGAGAGAAATGGGAGGAGAGAGAGAGAGAGCACACACTTGCCACAAGCATGTTATATGTGTTTTGTTAGATGCGTGGATTATTGGGTTCCTAAAAGGCCGTGGGGTTCCTAAAACAGACACGTCTGGGGAACTCCTGGGAAGAAGGAACAGGAGCGGATGTGCTCCTTGGAGGGACGGCTGAGGACTGGCCGGCACTGCCCACGTTGCGTGTCGTCTCCCGATCAGGGACCATTCCCTTGGGAGTTTCCTCCAGGCCACCAATCAGATATCAGATCTTTCTTGCTCGAACTTTGACTCAAGCTGGCTGCAGAGACCCTCGTTCCTGTGAAGGACAAACCTCCTCTGGCAGGGCCCCGGCCAGGACACACTCTGAACGGCAGACTCTGAATGGCGGTGGCGGCGGCATTTCGTAGCCGGTTCCAGGCTTTGCAGGAGGTTGCTGAACATTTAAAGGGGGGTAGTACTTTCACATCTGCTTTTATTTTTCCCATTTCTGCAGGCCAGACTGAAAAGTTAATAAATTGTATGAAACCCAAGTAAGCATGGATGTTAAAGAACATTAAATAAATTACATAAGTATGCCTACCTGTAACACTTTTATAAGGTAAATGCATGTGGGTTATTTCGCCATAAATGTGCACACGGACCGAGATTTATTCTAAAGCCCCCTTGTTTCAGTCCTGCTGCTGGTGAAGGTACTACTGTTCCTCAGCCCCTTCCTTCTCTCCCTGGCAGCGCGGCAGCTGGGCTTGGAAAATGCGATAATGATGCCATAAGTACCCTGGTGCAAAAGTTGTTTTTTGTTCCAAAGCATTGCCAGTTCACGGCATGTAAAACTACCACGGATGCCTCAGCCAGCTTTTCCTTTTCCCCAAATAAGGCGAGCCTTAATGAAGCAGCTGAAGGCCTGGGAAAATATTTTGTCATTCCTTAAAGCTAAATTTCGTCCCCTCTGTAGACAGGCCTGTAGATTTTCAGCTGAAGTGTGTGTCTAGCCAGTGCTTGTTGAGTAGCACGCAGGTCGTGCGATTAACTTGTGACGATTGTCACAAATAATGCTCTGCCTTCATATTTCCCTTCCATGTATGGCCCGTGACTGGGAGCTGTGAGTAAGGGATGCGAGGATTATCCCATTCTGCAGAGAGAAAAGTAAAGTCTACCAGGTTCCCGACCTGCCTCTCAGTGAACGCAAGCCAGGTGGCTGGGCCAAGGCAGGGCTGCAGGTCCCAAGGCCCCTGCCACCCTAGTACCAACGAGCTGCTCCTTCTGGAGCCCAGTGTGAGTCCGTTGGTTACTGTGGCCTGCGTGGATGCTGCTTACCAGGCCAGCAAGCTCACTTGGTAAGACCTCTTTTGACTCTGAATATAATTTGAGGAATATGAAATGTAATATTTAAACAGTTGGGAAAGAAACATTTTTGAGAGGGAGGGCTTTGAGGCAGAGGGAAGACATTTACAGATTTATTTTTAGGATGGTGACTACCTCCCAAATACGGTGTGCGAAGGAAGGGGCACATATCTTTATTTTCCTCCTAAATCTGAAGGGTGCTCTTTGGGACTACCATATTTTTTGCCTAGTACATTGGAAAAAGCACTTTCCACATTCACACAGCTCCCACAGTATGTGACCCTCACCGCTTGGCCTCTCCACTTGCAGTGCTGTGGTTCTCATATTGAGAGCTTGATGTGGCACCTCAGGTTTTTCATGTGTAAAGAATGGGGTTAGCCGTGGCTTCCAAAGGGACAAAGTCCTGTAGTCTAGTGGTTACGAGCACAGGCCCTGGAGACAGACAGACGTCGGCTTGCACCCCGACTAGCTGCCTCCTTACCGTGTCAGCTCGGGAGTTTCCTCCTCTCCCAGTTTCCTTATCTGTAAATTGAGGACAATAATAACTACCTCTCCCTCATGAGTTGTCAGGAATGAGAGGTCTTGAGAAGGTCAGGTGGTCTGATACAGAAATGCTTTTCAGACAGGATATGCTGCTTTGCCAGTGTTTAGGAGGGAGCTGCTGTTAATATTTGGAGTGCTTTGCGCATAAGTCTTTTTCAGAAATATCAGGCTGTGATTATTCTTACTTGGTTTGTGTTAATGAGTGAAGGCAAGAACCTGTCAGAGAAATGCACGATTCAGGATTCAAGAGCATGGGAATTTCTGTCGACAATACCATGTTTTCTAAATTCTAATCCACTATCAGTTGTAAGGTACGCCTTTAATAAGTTTTTAGGGAGTCAAGAAATCCTATTATGTTGAATTTATCTACCTGTCATATACATCTAAAATCCTACTATGTTAAATTTATCTACCTCTAAATATACATCTAAATTTCAGAAATGTAAAAAATGTAGAAACAATATGAGTCTTCAGATGGAAGAGCTATGCCCATGTGTGTATATAATTTGAATAAAAGCTGTGCTGTTTGAAGCTCTAAATTTCAAAAGGGCGCTCGCTATATTTAAGAAACTTCCAGACCCACTTCTGATCACATACAAGGGTATGGGATTCATGTGGACCAGATTTTTAAGCTACACTGAAAGAAAGCATAAAAGCAAACCAGAGTCGTTAGACACAATCGTGCCAGAGATCAACTCAGAAAATCGTGAAGACCAGTTTTGCAGGATCCTATTAAAGAAGATTCTGCAGTTCCAAGTTTTCACATTGTTTTCGACCATTAAAGGGAGTTGCTGGTATTGATAGCTGGTGAGGCTGGGCTGCTGTGCAAAGCTTGCTTCTTCATAATCACACCATCGAAAATATGTCCGCATTCCAACCTCTCCTTTAGCCCGTCTCCACATCGGAAGGAGTTGTCTGCAGTGTGAATGGAGACAATGAATACAGAGGCTTCATCAGACGGCGATATTTGAGCATTTAATGTACTACCGTGTACTTGTGTATTCTATTGGGAAGAATGGGCACTGCACATTAACCTTACTGTAAGTGTGATGCATTTGAACATAGTGGGAGAACGGCCCGGAGAATATGCGTTTCTGCTATGAGCGGTTTTGAATAAATCAACATAATAGCGCTGGTTATTAACATATTATGTGAATTGGACAATGATATATACTTTGAGGACCTTGAACTAAAATCCACCAGTTAAGAGCCTGCAGGATAGGCTGCAGGAGGATTGAAGTCCTGGGCACTGAGGTTGTCATACAAAAACGTGAACTGCAGACCACTGGTGAGAGAATTTCCGGGTAATACTCAGCCCGGAGTAAATTCTCAAATGCTTGGACTGTAGCACAGAATTGACTAATGTCAGATTAATTGGATCTGGACTTCTAAATGTGGGTCAGTTTGGGTTGGAAATGATTTTATTATCCACAAACCTCTTTGTTCCCTGCCTCCCCCCAAACCCCAAACACTCAAACATAATATTTTTCTGTTGCCAAGCCTCTCATGTGAAGCTTCTGAGACTCCATTTATTTTTATGTTTCTGTTAGATTTCATAAAGTATTGCTAGGCTTTTGATGTACGTGTGTAGATTTCACAGAAACTTTCAGTGTGTTGACAGTTAAATTCCAGGGCAGGAAGGAGCGAGACCCGGCTTGGGCCCAGGGAGCCTGAGTCCTTGAGTCCTTATGTTGTCCTGTCACAAACTTGCCGTGTGACCCTGGGCAAGTCTTGGCACATTTTACCTCATGGCTTTAAAAAAAAAAAATAGGGGTTATGTACTATTTTTTTCTTGGTCCCTTACGGCTTGGAAACTTGGAGACACAATGATCTATGTCTTCGGTGCTGTCACCACAAAATGGAAAGTTAAATGCGTGGACAGAGCCTCGTAATCTTTGAGAGTCATGATTCTCTGTCAAATTGTTCTCTTTTTAATCTCTGGATACTGTTTAAAAACCTCTTTAACTGAGTACACGTCTTCCTCCATGACGTTTAATAGAACTTTATGGACTTCAGTTAAACTCTGAAGTCCTTTTCAGAAGTTATTATTTTTTTAAGTCTTAAGTGCCCTATTAAACCTGCTGAGGAGATAACGTCCTGGGAGGCCATTGATCACATATGAAAACAGTCTGGACTTAACTGTCCTTAAAGAAAATGGCTAATGAAGCTTACACCAACTTCCCACTTTGGACAGAAAGCTCCGACTGGACAAGATGTAATGATTTTTTTGTACAAAAAGGTTTTGCTGCCTCTGCGTATGCTCTTGCTCACTGTTGGCAATTGATGGTGACTTATTTATTCAGCTGAAGATTGGCCCACCTGCACAGCGATTACCCAGAAGCCCATGTGAGCGATGCATGATGCTGGGAAAGGAGCAGGAGCTTTGGGGAACAAGGGGATGCAGTTGTGTTAATGCGGAGTTTATCACAAGGTTACACATGAGAATCAGGAAAAAGAGATGCTGCTGTAGGCCTTGCAGGGACATGGACCAGAATTCACAGCAACTGGAATTTGAAAGCCAAGTGGGTGGTGCTGGATGTTGGCTCTGGACGGCCCAGAAGCCAAGGACTGTTCTGGACCCCAGGCTGTCTGAGGGGTGTGGCCCAGTGTGGCCCAGTGTTCTCCTTCGTGCCCAGCTATGATGTGCTCAGCCCTTTGCGCCGTATTTCTCGTCTTTGTGTGTAGTCGCATTCCCCTTGTCCGTCTGCAGGCCAGACTCGTTCTACCACGTGCTCACACTTCGTGCATTCACTTTGGCCCTGTGGACTCCTCTTCTATATCCCTTTACCTTTGGTTCCCAGTTCTTTGTGCATTCCCGATTAAAAGGAAGAACAAAACAGAAAACTAAGAACAAGAATTTGGCCCCACTCACCCGTGTTTGGATAGTGTGTTTGTGCTGGTGACATCACTGACCACTGTCCAGCCCTGGCTGACTGTCCTTGGGTTCAGTTAGCAGGGAGGGGCTGTCACATGGTTTGTAATGTGCAGCCCAGGTTGGGGAAGGTGTGGTGTGGTGGGCACCAGGATTGGTGTGTCTCCTCAGAAGTGAAGTATGTTTACAACAGAAGGCTGTTTTCTCTGTCTGTCTGAGTCAAGGAAGCCTTCCCAAAGGAAGTGCTGGGGCCATCTAAACAACCACGAGCACCCAGACATTATTCAGAAGTGGAATTGGGACGTGTATCAAGGAAGACATCAATTTGGTCTTCTTCCTTTTGAGGGATGGTGTATACACTGCTAAGTGTTTTCACCAGGAGCGTCTCCTTCACCTGTTCTTATGCCTGCTTCGTTGAGACCTTCAAGGGCTTATGGGTCAAGTTGATTGAGATTTCATTATAAAACCAGCTGCGATGGGACACTAGTGGAGGGAGCCACCGGTGCTGCTTTTCATGTTGGAGAGGTCTGTGTGCTCCTTCACCCCCCACTCAAGGTTCTAAGCACAGGTTCGAAAGAGATGAGTGGGTGGGGTGTATTTACCTTTTAACATTTACTTTCACAGTGTAGCCCTGCATTCTCTCACATCTAGTAATAGGACTGTTTTGTGTGGGAGCCATGCAGATACACACGTCTTCACACACAGACATGCAGGCCTTGAGGATGTCCATGTTGCATCCTTTTGGTGCTTACCTGAGAGAAGGTGCCTTGTGTGCCTGCAGTTGACTTGCATATTTTGGAGATACCCCATGAATCCTCTCTGGGTGTCCTGGGGTCGTGTTTCAAACAGAACAGGTTTTAGTAGGGCTGAGGGGTTGGGGGAGTGCTGTGGAATGGATCAGCCAGGGCTTTGGAACCACACAGGCAGGCCAGGGGTTTTGGTCCTATTCCTTATTACCTGTGTGTTGTAGAAAAGTTACTTACTCTGGAATCCGCTTCCCTTTTCTTTAATAGAACTTTGTGGTGACAGGTTACCCTGAATGAGGTTCAGCATGGAGAAGGGGAGTTCTTTGATTCCCATAACCAGCTTTTGGAAATGGCAGAGGTAGAGCTTGCCACAGAAACAACTGAAATGCTGTCCCCAGGAGGGGACATCAGCCCTTTGAGTGTATCCTCACTCTTTCCTTGTTGTCATCATTTTCCCCTACTGCAGCTCTTAGGAGGGAAGGTCTAGAGCAGTGGTCTCCAAGCTTTTTTGGCACCAGGGACCAGTGCTTCTGTGAGACTCTAACACCTGATGATCTGAGGTGGAGCTGAGATGGTGATGCTAGCGCTGGGGAGCGGCTGCAAATACAGATGAAGCTTCGCTGGCTCTGCCCACCGCTCACCTCCTGCTGTGTGGCCCGGCTCCTAACAGGCCATGGACAGGTGCCAGTCTGCAGTCCAGGGGTTGGGGACCCCTGATTTAGAGCATGGATAGTGTCATTGGCTTTCATCCTCAGCGGGGGTTAGTGGGAATCTTGCCTCGCCTTTACTCAGAAAAAATTCTGGGGCAGATTTCTCATTGGTCTGGCTTGTTTTAGGTGACATTTCTGGACCAATCGGTGAGGCTAGGAATGGGGGGTCATGTAAGAAGATAGCAGCTCCCATTGGATCTCACATGACTGGCTGGAATTAGAGAGATCCCTAGGGGAATAAGGGGCCAGTCTTTAAACAAATATATTAATTGATAATTGAACAGCTTTAAATGAGTGGTGTGACATGCTTAGGCCTTTGTCTGGTGTCTACTAGATGCTCTTCATTATTTTTCTCCCTTCCCTTCTAACAAGGTCGTAAGGGCTAGCCTGCTTCAAGCTAGGAACCAGTCATAGAGAGCTTCATGGTAGAATCCCACATTTTCCTGGGCATCTTGCCCATGCTGTTTGCTGTGACCTGTCTGCGGAACGGGGTCAGGCTTTCCGACAAAGGAGAGCCATGTAGGAATGGTTATGCGATATATTTTAGGACATGCCATTGCAGATAGTTTTCATAGAGTTCCCAAACCTTAGGCTTTTACTGTTATTTTTTAAATTGGCCGGAGTCTTAATATTGAAGGCAGGGATGCTGAGAAAGAATCAGGGTTCGGGCAAAGATAGCTGCCAGTCCTCTCTAGGAGCTGGTCTTTCTCTCCGAGGCTTCCTCTGGGAGTGAGGGTTAAACAGATGTGTTCTTTCGAGTGCCTGCCATGTCCCATGCACTGTGCTAAAGCTCTCCACATGTCCCTTTAAATTGGATCCTTGTGACACTTTCGAGTAGGTGCCATTATTGCCCCATATGAAGAGCCTAAGTCTCAGCAGGTAAATAGCATACACAGATGTTTACTAAGGACCTTCCAGATGTCTTATCACTTCTGGTCCAAGAGACAATACTTAACAGCCACTGTCAACCAGGGAAGGACGAAAGCCCCACGTTTGCTATGGCTAAAACGAGAAAACTTTTAGTTCACCCCTTTAGCATGTAGGCTCAGTGGTGTAATATACACAGAGTTGTGCACCTACCACCACACTAAACTTTAGCACATTTTTACCCCTCCTCTAGACATCCCTGTGCACCCTTAGTGGTCACGCCCCATTTACCCGATTCCTCCCAGTCCTTGGCAGCCACCTGTTCCCTGTCTCTGTGGATTTGCCCATTCTGGACATTTCATGGAATTGTGCAACATGTCGTCTTTTGTGACTGGGTCTTTTCTCTTAGCAAAGTGAGGAACTTTTGATGGAAACCTGCCCAAGGTATCCTCTTTAGCCCTTGGCCTTCCAGAATTCGGTGTCCTTTTGCTTCCTTGCCTTTTACTCTGCCTCACTGCCCTGTTTGCTATAAGAAGCCAGAAGTAGAAACCCACAAGCGGACTTTTTGAGTACAAAGAGCATTCTAGAATGAGTAGTGGAATGTTTGGTGGGTTGGATCTAGAGCTGGGATGGCACGTATTCCTCCTCTTTGACACCTGGTGACTCTGGCGTTGGTGGGAGGGGGTTAAATGCTGCTTGAGGGACCGTTGGGACCTTGTTTCCCGGGCATCCACATCCAGGGGGAATTTCTGCTCTGAGGGGACACTGGGCAGGAGAGGCTTGAGTATCTGCCTTGTGTGACAACTGGGACGATTCCCTTAGTACTGAGAGGCCCTCAGGGGAGTCTCAGGAAAACTGTCCTCTTCTGTACTACGCTGTCCCCTGCCGCCCCCCGGAAGGCCCGCTGGCTTTTCTCCCCTACCCATCACACTCTGAGAGAGGAACATTTTACCTTTTCTGTTCTGGATGTGGCAGGGGCCAGGATGTCATCAGTGTCGGCACTGGACCCAGGACCAAACCTTGCTGGTGTCTGCAGCGAAACCGAGGCTGGGCCTGGGCAGGCTGCTTGTGAGCTGGCTGCCACTGCGCTCGTTGGCCTGTCCCACAGCGGTTTGTCCTTGCCAGCCTGGCACATCGGGTTGAGGACCCTGACAGTGAGGATGACGCAAGCCCTATCAGGCAGGTCACATTGGTAGAGCTCCACAGAGGACTGTTGTCGCTCTTCCCAAAATGCGTGGGACCCTTTGGTCAGGGGGCTGGCAGCCTGCAGCTAGCTGTGTGGATGCTGGAGGAAGTCGAGCTAGTGTCCCCCTTCAGTAACGCTCCCTAAGGAGATGGCTGTTCACATTGCTGTTAGTAAATGGAGAAAGTGCGTTTAGGTCACTAGCTTGCTTACAAATGACTTAAAACGAAAGGAGCCAACACGGGTGTTGCTCACACTTGGAGAACTGGCAGTGGAATATGAGAAGCTGTTACTTGTGGTGAGAGCAGGCGACTTGTTGGTGTTCATAGCCTGGATCTTGTCTTGCTCTCTAGCCATCCTTCATTTCTCGCGTACCTTTTGGAAAGAAAAGAAACATGCCGCGCTTCTGTGTGCATGTGACGGACGGTAAAGCTGTGGGGGTTGGCGCGGGGTCCGGGACCTTTCTGGTGTCTTAGGTAAAAATGTGGAGACCAGGATTCTCGAAGTTTCTTGAATAAATTTAGGTGTTCAGAGCTGAACCTGGCCCCTAAGCGAGAGTAACTGCACCGTTCACATTCCCAGGGGTGGATGTGGGCCCCGGACTGCTGGCGACCAGCCCTGTTTGCGTAGGGCAGGGCCAGGCGGCCGAGTGTGTGCGATGCACGTGCACGGGCGGCCCGCATCCACCCCGACTGGTCGCTGTCCTTCAAGCAGGTGTCTCTTCTGGTCTAGAGCTCGGAGCAGGCAGAGTTCCCAGGCTCTCATCCCGTTTGGGGTCTAAAGAGAAGGAACAGCTGAGTTACCGTCGTGGTGGCTGCCAACCACGCAAGCCTACGTTTTGATGACCATGAAGGTGTGTGGATTTAAACAGGTCACAGACATTCCTGACTCTTCCCTTTGGAGCTGCTTCCCGCTCCAGTTTTTATTCTCTAAAGCCTTCCCAACCTGTCGGCCTCGGCATGAGTCACTTAACCAGACTGCGCCCATCCCGTGGCCTGGACGACTCCTGGGGTCCAGAAAACAAACCGCACCCCAGGCCTGGTGATGCGTCGTAGCGTTCCCCTGCTCTGGACAGGAGGCACCGCGGTTTCGGGTTGGGTCTGGGGTTTGTCCCGTCCTCCTTCAGAACTGCCTTTGCCTCTTGAGCCTGTCGCTAGTGACCTGGCCATGCTGGTCGGCGGAGGCGGTGTAGCGGATGGTTGGCGGGAGGACTGACTACTCCACCAGAGGTCATCGCGGGTGTCGACGCTGACACCACTTCCTTGAGCACAAACAGCGTCATCTCAGATCTCAGATACTTGCACTCACTTTTTGTAGAACGTTCTAAATTGATGAATTGATCTTGGGCTCAATTTTTTATTTTGTCCTTCGAGTTCTTTCATTAAAGGAGATGAGAGCTATAATATCATTGTTTTGCCTGCCGGCTACCAGCAGTCTCCCCCAACTTAGAAAAGGGGGTAGTTTGAGTTTTCTTGAGAGATTGGGGTATCTGTTATAGTTTCAGCAGATTTCTAAAGCTCTGTGATTTTTAAAGAGACCTAAATGCAACTGGACTCCTCCTCCCCCCTTCTAGCTCATCCTAATCTTGCTAGTCCCTTCGTACATTTGCAAATGACAATATTAAGGACACTTAAAGAGGTTGTTGGGCTCTGTGGGACTTTGGAAAATAGCTAAGCTTACAGGGATATCTAGTATCTACATCATTGCCTCATTTTGCTGGGTTTCCTGACTGCTGTTAGAGGATTTGGGTTGGGATTGGAAGATTGTGTTGCTGCCCCTGGGTGTTGCAGTGATCTGGGTGCTTTTTCAACCTAGGGCCTCTGTCTTAGTCCATGTCATAGGAAAAATTTCAGGCCAGTTACCTTTAACTCATTGGTACTCAGTTGGAGTGAGACATTTGATAGCATCTGGATGCAGTTTTGGTTGTTGTCGCTGGGCAGGGGATGCTACTGTCACCTAGTGGGTAGAGAGAGACCAGGGATACTACTAGGGCAGCCTCCCACCACAAAGAATTATCAAAATGTCAGTAACGGCCAGGTTGAGAAATCCTGCTTTACCGTGTTTATCGAGCAACCCTCCTTCCATTAATCCTGAGACTAAAAAACAGCGTAAGAAATAGGAAATAATATTTTTAAATGAATGACACCTCAATTTGCAAATGTACATTTTAAGTTCTCTTCAAAAAAAAAAAAAGAAAAGATTAAAACTACACAACATGGTATTTTATATATATATAAAAGCTAGTAGCTTTTCAGGCTTCAGCAAGGTCTGTGATGCAGAGAATAATAGCCAGTGAGCTGTTCTGTTTGTTTGTTGTGGTCCAGCAGTGGGTTGAGATACTGCCTGATTAGTAGAAGAGATAACGTGAAGCCATCACACTTGCGTGTCTGAAATCCTAGTCTTCTACTCTCGCAGTGGTCGGTCGTTCTTTTTTTTTTTTTCCCCTAAGTGAGAGAACCAAACCAGATCCCCTTGCTCTCCCAGAATCCTGTCTTTTTTTTAAAGGTACAGCTCCAGTTTACCTTCGAGGATTCGCATTCCGCTCTCTACATCCCGTTCTTGAAAGGAGCCCTCCACCAACAGTGCCGCGTGCATTTCGTGGCTCCTCCATGACATTTCCGGGGAAGTAAATGAAAGGTGTAAATTAAGAAAAACAAGTGTTTGCGGTTCTCGCTTTAACCCTCTGTTACGTTAAATGGCTTTGCTGAAGAGGGCTGTCACAGCTCTTGAAAACTTGGGAAAACCCGCAGCAAGCTGTGCCATTAGTTGCCTTTGGGAGCACAGGATGTTTGATGTGAAAATTATATGGCCACACCTAATTGGCGGTATTTTCACCCCACCAGCCATCAACTCAAGAGGCGACTCTTCCCACTCCCCTGCTTTTTCAGAAAAATTGTTAACCTGAATTTCATGCTATTACGAATTCCTTTCTAGTAATCCGGGTGCCATTTTTCAATGTCTTTGTTTAGTATCCTGTCTGTAGGATCCAGGCCCAACCTTACAGATTTCTAGACATCTGGCAAGAGGTGGTTATCAGTCCCTCCCTGATTTGGGGGATGGTAAGGCCTGTGACCCCCCGCCCCATGCTTCCCCCATAATTTAAACTCCCTCCATGCCCTGCGGAAACCTAGCCAGCAGAGGTGGAAAGGACCCAGAAGCTCTCTGGAGCTCTGCTTCCTGTAAAATGGGAACAATAATTCTTATCCTGCCTGTTTCCCAGAGCCATGTATTTGTTTCAAATAAAAAGTGCTCAGAATTCAAATAGAAAGCAGACAGAGATAAGATAATGGCAATTATGCCAAATCGAAACTTCAAACTTAAAATAAGTTTACTCACATACCATACAGTTCACCCATTTAAAGTGGAAATTAAATGGTTTTTAGTGTATTTGTAGAGTTCTACAGCCATCACCACAATTTTAGATTATTTTCATCACCCCCAGAGAAACTCCATACCCATGAACTATCACTCCTTGTTTCCTCCAGCCTCCCTCACCCCTATCTACCTTCTGTCCACAGATCTGTGTTTTGTGTATGAGGGATTGCACAACATGTGGTCCTTTGTGACTGGCTTCTTTCACTTAGCACGTTTTCAAGATTCATCCACGTCGTGGCATGCATCCGTATTTCATTCTTTTTACATAGTCGAATCATATCCCATCGTGTGGCTAGATCACATTTTATTGTTTCATTCATCAATTGATGGTAAACTTCAGAATTTTAAAAATAATGAAGTCAGACCATATTTGTGTTGATTTCCAAAAATGATCTTTTTCCTTATATTGGAAGTTAAGTGCTATTATGGTAAATACTGTTATGGAGCAGGGAGTTCTCTGCTCTGCATTTTTGAACAAGTATTTACGTCAGCAGACTCTGCCCAGAACCAAACACGGGCCAAAAGGTGACTTCAGAGTTCATGGTCTCCCGGAAGTACCGAAGGCTTTTAATCTATAAAAGTAGCTCCTATTGCTAGTAACTTTTTCTGTAGTCTGGCTAAGCATTAAGACTTCATCTCCAGCGACTCAAGCTTGTTCCTTATAGGCGCTGTCACCTTCGTCTTCATTTTTTCCTCTGGTGGTAATCACTCCAGCGACATCCAGATGATTGTGATAAAATGAAGTTATTTTCAGTGTTGGTGTCTTTTAGTTTGGTGTTTAGTTTGCTTGTTTGTACCATTTCTGATTGTTGGTTTTACCCATTGTAAATATTAAGAGGCCCAGGTATGTTTATATTCTGGAGATAAGAAAGAAAATTCACTTTGTCCAGAGCCATCCAGGCTCCCAGCTGTGCTGTGGTTGCTGGTGGCCCAGGGCAGTGGCTGTGCTGGCTGGACCTGGCCCGGGTCAGCTGCTCAGTAATCAGTTCTGATCACTACCTTCCAGCGCTGTTTTTGGCACTAATGTTCCTTATGTACTTCGACAGAAACTTTTCAAGGAAAACCTGAATACTTAATTTTATTGGCTGGGCATGTAATACCTGTGAAGATAGCTTTCACTTTAAGAAGCTAGGAGCCCTTAGTTTGAAGAGAACTCTGAAAACTAGGTGTTCTCTCAGAGTCCTCTAAATGAGAATACGTGAGTTATTACATGGGTGCTACACTTGAACAGGGGGACCCATCTATGTAGTGTTGGGAGCAAGATGGGGCTGACTCCTCCAGTTCATCTGTGTGATATCTCTGTCACCATTTACACACACACACACACACACACACACACACACACACACACCTCTCTTTTTCTCTCTCTGTCTCTCTGTCTCTCTGTCTCTCTGTCTCTCTCTCTCTCAGATTTTCCCTTCTTTCTCAAGTTTCTATTCAACTTGATTTTTACTAAAACAAAGATATAAATGTTTGGGATAGAAGGAGAGAGCCTTGGGTGGCACAGGGGTTTATTTATCCCAGGCCCCATATTCCTTCTTCTATGTCTCTATCTCCCCGTTTCAAGTTGAGAAACCCCAAATGCCATAGCACTGAGAGAATTAGTTACCAGGCAGCAGACCCAGGCTGTATCTACTCTGCCTTCTGTCACCTTACCGTCATCCAGGCTGGATGCGTTACGATTGCCCCAGGCACGTGTACAAGGACAACAGCCGTGGTTGCTTAAGTATCCGATTGCCAGTAGCATGATAATTTTGGGGGATGACACATTGGGGGCACGTGTCATTTTGGAACCAGGGATGCTTATGAATGGAGCTGGTGAGCCTTCCCCCAAATTCTCATGTACCTTTCCATTCTGCGTAAGAAGGTGTCCAGATTGGTCCTGCCTGTGGGAATCCATTGTTTTTGAATATTTATATTCTTATCTTTTAGATCCTGATTTCTCTTTTCTTAATGAACTTTTTTCAAACGATTTCAATTTAGTAAGTTTTTATGCAATCAGTATAGTGCATTTCAACCAATATAATTTGTTTTCATAAACACCCGAGAAGGTTTAAATAACATTTTCTCATAAATTAGCCCTCATTTGCACAGTTATTCAGTTATTGCACCGTGAAGACCCTCTGGAGTTTGATGTTGTCAGGAAACACATTAGCAGAAAATAGTATGTTATTATCTAATGCTAATAATTGGTTAGTAGAAATGAGAAAAGAAGACATGTAATTGGGGCTCTCGTAGCTAACAAGATGTGAGTTATGAAAACATTTCCAGGAGACATTCCAGGAACCCATTATTTGCATTTTAAAACATTTAGTCTCCATCGATAAGGTAGGGAGGGTGCCGTTTACCAACCTCCTTTCTTTTTCAGAGTAAAGCTCTACATTTCCTGAGTGGTCACTGGATTCCCCAGACATACCACCCATTCCTGGGTTGTCTTTACAACCTCTCCGTCCCATTTTTGACTGCTCACTGTTTTTCTGTAGGAAATGTGTGGATGTTAAAGAGAGCATTGCCTCGTAGGCAACACAGGTCCCAGTAGACTCCTCCCCTTGGCCCCTTGATTCTGCGCAGTGCTGTTCACGGTCCACAGTGACATAGTACGGGTACACATTCCTTCCCAAAGGCTTGCCTGGAGAACGGGCTTCCCTTCAGCAAGATTCTCTCTAAAAGCACAGTATAGCACATGTACCCTATCGACTGCATTCACCAGGTTTTCTGTAGCCTGTGGTTCTTGGACCCAGACTTCTGCTTCCGGTTCTTCTATAGCATCACGGCTGGTAAAGGCCTATGGGCTGATGATATTTTTTTGCCTGAACATGTGAATCAGCTCCTATACCCTCAGAGTGACTGATAAGCGTGGTTTTCTCTTCACGTGCTGGCACTTTGGAGAAAGTATACTGTTAGGGACAGAGACCTTCAGTTTCATTAGCAGATAATGGCTAGTGAGATTGCAGGGAAAAGCTGCTCTCTGCACCTGCTGAGGTGGGAACCCCGTCATGGCTGGAGGAAGCAGATGGGAGAGATGCACTGGTGCTCTGCTAGTGTATGGGTGTCCCAGGAGCTAGGCTGGCCTTGGAACGCACTTCCTTTAGCCTTCCCGCTATGTCTGTTCAGAACTTCATTTACTGCCTGCATGCCTTGCCTGACCTTCCAACTCTGGATCATGTTAAGTTTAGCCACTTCATGTTACTACCTCTCATCTCAATAAACCCTTGACCTTCACTTAAAGAGTTAATTTAGCGTTGTTATCAGGTCAAAAAAAGAGCATTTCTTTTATTCAAAATCATCCAAATATTTTTTTTATTTTTACTTTATCCCAGACTCTTTAAACAACTATTTATGCACTTACTTTTCCTTCATTGTTTATGATACTAAAATAAAAAAGTATAATTTCTTTCCTACTTCTCAATAGCTGAGTTGGCCCAGAAAATAAAACAAGTTGGCAAAATTTTCTTTCAACCAGTAAGCACCTTTTGAAATGATGCTGCAAATTCCCATTCATGAGACCGTATCCCTAAGATATTTTTCCTTGGGCATATAGAGCTTATAACCAATAAAAGAATGTCACTTTTTCTTCTTGAACGTAACTTTCTTCAGAAGTACACACTCTCGTATGCTGGCCATGTACATGAGGCACATTAGATCTGCACTGGGAGCAGTGTGAAACCTAGCGAATCCCCTTAATCTGTGTCCTGCCAGCCCCACAGAGCTGTAGGCTCTTAGAAGTCATCCAACAGCTGGCACCCTCATGTGACATGACAGACTGAGCTCTAGAGAGAGGGGGATAGAGGGCACACAGCAAGTTTAGTGGGAGCTAGCTAGGCAGTGACACCAGGGCCCCATAACTATCTCTGTACTGAACTTGGGACGAGGTGAACTGTGCTTTGTGAAAGGCAAGTGTAAGGATGGACTTGACGTTGGGTCCTGTGCTTATGCCACCCTTGAGGGCCAAGGCAGACTTTTTCCTACATCCTTTCAGTGCAGCAATTACATTTCCACTGCTGCCACCCCTGACAGGGGTGGCTCAGAGGTCTGGTGCAGGTGAGGGAGAGGGAGGTGCTGTATGTGAGCTGGGGATGTGCCATTCCTGAGCTCAGGCCGTTGTCCCCCGCATGTGACGATACCGCCTGCCCTGCATGCATGCAGGCGTGCCTCTTGCGTGTGCACACATGCACCGTGCAGAGCTCCCACCTCGTCATTCGCACACACTCACCTTTTGAAAAATAATCTTGAAAAAAATTTGAGTGCATCTGCCAATGGTGGTATCCAGGGTTGGGGGAGAGCTGGGCTCACTCTTAATGGCGAGAATGCTAGCTTTTCTGGAGCCCTGATTAGTGTCTTTGCATTTGTGTTAAGTTGTTTGACAACATATTTCAAACGTAATTAGTTCCCATTGAAGTTACCTCACTTTCACAGAGGTGAGAATTATTGCTGGGGCTTAAAACTAGACCAGCATGACCTGTAAAGACCTGAACTCTCTCCCCCAGGTTATGTATGTGCATGTGGGCTTTGGTTGGTTGGTTGGATGTTTGCTGTTGCTTATTTGTTTTTTGGTGTCTTTGTATACGTATGTGTGTATAAGTAAGTAAATGATGAGCGATATGAGGATTTAACCAGTTTTTAAAATATTATTTTACTGGCTTGCTTTTTTCGTGGAATGGCTCATCAGTGCCTTTCTCTTAAGTGGATTTCTTATTCCTTTAAAGATGCTGTGTTTTCAAAAATTTTTTGCCACGTTATGCATAGAGCCCTGATCTCCTAGTTTTAAAATCTGAGTGTTAGGTTTTGTTTTTTTTTTTTTTTCTGCCTGTGTAATCCTGGGTAATCCTGGGTATGTCTAGATTTAGGAATGTTTAAAAAATTATAAAGAATTCAGTTACCTCATTTCTAAGACTCATTTCATTTTGCAATTCTGATTTATTCTAGAGACCCACAAATAATCCTTTCTCTCTTGCTGTGGGGAAGAAACACACATAAAAAAATACAACCCAAATGTATTATTTGGGGTTCTCTAGAGAAGCAGAAACAGTAGTGTGTGTGTATGTGTGCGTGCATGTATATGTGTGTAAGATTTATCATAAAGAATTAGCTCATGCCATCATGAAGACTGACAAGGCCCAAGATCTGTGGTCGGGAAGGTGGAGACCTAGGAGAGCCGATGGTGTGTAGTTCCAGTTTGTTTGAAGGCCCAAGAACCAAGAGAGCTAATGGAGGTGGGGGGTAGGGTAGTTCAGGTCCACAGGCTGGAAGTCTTGATCTGGGAAGAGTCAGTATTTCAAGTCAAGTGTGAAGGCAGGAAAAACAGAGGAAGACAAGAGGAATAATGTCCCCTTGCTGGGGTTGGCCAGGATGAATCAGTCTTTGGTTCTATTCAGGCCTTCAACCGGTTAGATAAGGCCTTATCCACATTAGAGAGGGAAGTTCTACTTAGTCTATCAAATTAAATGTTGAACTACCCCCACCCTCCACAAAAAAAAAAAAAAAAAAAGGGCACCCTGTGGCCTAGTCAAGTTGACATAAAATTAACCATTACAACAGACTTTTTTGAGATAGAATTGAAAACTTTTCTTCTTTTTGCCAAAGAGGTGGGCTCAGAATTCTCCCAACAGCCAATAGCTGTTCACCTAGTTGGGTCTGAATAACATTATTTCATATAAAAACTTTTCTCTAGGGGCCTTAGTATTTTTATTTTTTTTCTTTTTAAAAATGCTTTTCAACTCCTTCTTCTAGACTCTTTTCTCTGTTTATTTTTCCTGGCAGAGCAGATTGTACTTTCTAGTTCATTGGGTTTCATTCTATTGTGTTAACATTTAAATATTTCCCAGCCACCTGTTGAAAGGGGCTGTAAGCTCATAAACAAAATAGTAGAATACACAAATATTACTACCTTCTCAGTGGCACATCTTGATTCTTGATTTGTGTGGCCGCGTCCATAACTTTTGAGCACACAGTGTTATCAGATCTGGAATCACCAGTGAAAATGAAACCCACCATCCCCTTTGCCTCTCTTCTCATCTTGACATGCTACAGTCTTGTAACTTCATCTTCTCCAGAAGAAACACACCTCTTGAACTCCTTTGTCACAAATAGGCAGCATTTATAGGGAAAGCTGGGAGGTGAATTTAGTACTTATTATTCAAATGTTAAGTATTCATGGCCCCTACCTTCTGGTAACCACATGTCAAAATAGGTCAGTGTAACCAGTGGCTTCAGAGGCCCTGGAAAGGTGGGCCAGCATGTGTGGGGTTGCTCAAGATCCTCTCTCCCTGTCCTAGATGTTATTTCAAAAAGTTCTGGACACCTACTCCAATATACTGTCTTTGAACAACCCCCTCGTCATGCCAGGAGCATGAAGCTCGTGAGGCCTTCATTTACTTTCCTGGAGCGTCTCCAATTTTTTCCCCATTACCACTTTATATGGGGTTGGCAGATTATTGAGGTCAGTGTGACTATGGTTATTAGACAGCTCCAGTCACGATGCTTCTCTCTCTCCTCAACCCCAACTCAGACTGGCCTGAGCAAAGTGAGTGTATTGATCCATAACTGAAAAGCCCACAGTGTAGCATGCATCAGGCATGGCCCGATCCAGGGGCTCGTACACCAGGACACCATTCCCCTCAGCTCTCAGCTCTGCTCTCCTCCAGGTTGACTTCATTGCATGGGGGCAGGTTCAAGTCCAGGGAGATCTTGTCTTCCCTTAGGGTTTCAGACCAGGGGCTTTGCTACGAGGGTGTAATAGGTTGAGTGCATTTGGACTGAGCACACTTGCCCGTCCCACTTCACCTGAACTACACGGCTTGAGAGTTAGGATGGTGCCTCCTAAATAATTCAGGGTGTGCCGATATGTGGAAAAGCACAAATGGATGCTGAGCAGAAAACTCAGGAGACATCTGCTTTTTAATCTTTAGGATCCACTGAAGAGTTTTGCACTTGTTAGTAGACACTGAACTGCAGTTGTTTCATGGTACAAAATGACCGTATTTATACATTTATACATTTGAATTTCTTTATAAGATACCTTATACTCTTCAAATTTGAAGTGGCTTACAAAACTTCATATCATGCAAAAGAGTTGGAAACAAGTAACTAATAAAGAAATTAGAATAAAGACAAAAGCAGGGTAGGCCCGTAAGATGAGATGGGAATAAGGTGATTCTCACACATGTCAAAGCTGGCAGCTCCTGCAGGATTGGTGAAAGTGACGTGCGTTTTTGGCTCTGAGGTTCCCAGGCGTGGAAGAGTGTGTAGATCCACAGAGGGTGAGTGTGTCACATTCCCTCCTAAGCCACAAGCCCCTGTGGGAGCATTGGCCCTGTGGAGACCTCACGAGAAGATGATAAAGATGAAGTAACCTGTGGTAACCTTGGATACAGTTCTTTTCCAAACCCCTCTAGGGCACTTGCTGTCTGGAACTTGCCCCTTTTGCTTGCAGCATTGTATTAGAAAGCAAAGCAAGCAGACGAGTGTTGAAACTCCTATATTGCTGGGTCCCTTCTGGGAACAATCGGAGAGTTAAACCTTGTAAACCTTTGGTGGAAGGCAGTCAGGTGAGTCACCACTGTGACAAGGCGGAATAGGATTACTTTAGTGGTAAAGCTGGGCTAATCTTGCAAACGGACTAATGCTTCCTTGGTGACTCACTGTCATCATGATGAGTGAGTGCTGTGGACAGCAGAGACCCCCTGGGTGGGCAGTCACGACTTTCTCTGTGGTCTGGGCGGCTCTTACGTGGGGGACGGATTTGGGGGCTGCTGGCAGTGGTGGCTTTCAAAGTTCAGACACGGGGACTGCAGCCACTGGAGAACAGTCCTGGAGTAGCACCCGTGTGTAGGGGATTGCGGTCCCTTTTCCTCTGGGGAGTCCACACGGCCTTCGGACGGTTTTAGTCCACCTGGACAGATTTCCCGTGGGAGGACCAGGGAATAGGACAGCCATGTAAATTGTTCTAGAAACGTGGCTACTGTTTTATAGATTTGTCTGTTCTCTCCGTGGATTTTCTGTCTCCCAGTCTTCAGTATCCACTGTGCTCGTCCTGTTATTTAGTGACTATCAGAACATAGGATATCGGTTCTTGTGCTCAGTCTCACTTTCTTCATCCTGAATTCTGTTATTCAGGATTAAAAAGGGTGAGATATTTGCTCAGGGGATTTTTTCTCATATGAAACTATTATAAACTAGAGCAGAGAAGGTATGCATTTTTTACAATGGACGTAGATACTTTTCTTCTTTACAGACAATTGGAATGATGTTTCTTTGTGGTGAACTTGCTCTTCTCAGGCCCCAGGTCACCCTTTACATCCCCCAATTTTCTACCCCATTTATAAAGCAGTAGACAACGTCCGGACAGGTAAACGAGTCTGCATAGCAGCATCGTGAGTTGACTGAGACCTGGTCCCCCTCCCCCCTCTGCCATTCACTAGCTGTGTGACCTTGGGCATGCCCCTTAACGTCTCTGAGGCAGTTTCCTCCTCTGTGACATGAGCATGGCAGTACCTACCTCGCAGGGTGGTTGTGAGGAGGAGCGGAAGAGCACACATACACATCCCTGTCCGTAGCCGCACACAGGGTGGGCGGTCAGGAAACTGAGGCAGCTCTCAGGACGGGGCTCCCACTGAGCAGACGTTCGGTGCCGCACATCCTTTCTGAGCACTCAGGGTGTGTGCTCCCAGATCTTTCAAGAGGTCTGCAGTGTCAGTGTAGTTGCTTCTCTCATACAAGATTGCAGTCTGGCAGAGGGAAAAGTGGTGTTAAGACAGATCCCTAAACAGCTGTATGGGTGGAAAAATGTAGGGCAGAAATACCAGTACCACATGGTTTAAATAATGGAGGATTCAGTAAGGTAAGTTGAGAGAGTAAGCGAGAGAAAGAAAATGAATGAATGAATGAGTGAATGAATGAATGAATGAATGAATGAAAATGCTAGCTAGCTGGCTTATGGGAGGCCCAGAGGCGGAATGGCTGTGTCCATTCAGAAGATGATGGGCAGAGGTGGGAATAGTGGGGCTGGATATAACAGAAGGTCTGCATGGGAGAGTTTGTGTTTGAGATGTTGCTAGAGAGGACCCTAGCTGGATGGCAGGGAGGTGGAAGAGTTCTGGGTTCCTGTGGGGAACACTGTAATCCTTGCTTGGAGTTTGCAGAAATGTGTGGGTTAGGGCAGAGAGAGTCAGGCTGGGGCCGCGAATGCCTTGGTGACTGCGTCCCCCTCGCTCCAGAGCCTCACTCTGTTCCCCTTTCTTCCTGGCAGCAGTGCCCCCTCCCTTGCTGCACTCAGGGACATGACTGTCAGCACCTCTACCCCCCCTCAGACTTCACTGTCAGCACTCAAGTCTTCAGGGACATGCAAAGGAGCCACTCCTTACAAAAGGTTGGGGAGCCCTGGTGTTTGGAGGTAGGTCTCGCCGCACAATGACGGTATGAGATGAGCCAGCTCTGAAATGAAACCGCCCGTCCAAAGTTTGCCTCCAGCTAGGGCAGGGCCCCTCCGCCGTGGTCCCCGAGTTCCCGCCGGGTCCCTGTCGTGTTGGGTGCCATGATGTCTGGGCGAACTGACCACTGATAGATTTATCACAGCCATAAAAATGCCAGTTTACAGGAAAAGGGTGGAGGGCGGTGCTCCCGTGAACTCCAGGTGCCCGACTCCCTGTAAAAAAGGCCAGCAGTGCAGTGTTACGTGGACCTTCCATGAGAATGGCGAACAACACGTTATCCCATTAGACTCGACCCCTAGGAAATAATTTTCTGGGAGTCTCTATAGCTCCCAGTAGAGGAGAAGTTATCACCTCAACTTCGCCTTTGTTACTAGTTGTTTGGAACTTACGATTTTCCTCGAGAATTAAGGGTGCTGAGAAATGCTCGCTCCTCTGCAGTGACAGCTTCCTAAGGCCGCCGTGAAAGGCGTTTCTCACAGACGTTGCTCTCCACGGACAGGAAGCATTGTTAATTTCCTTTAAATAATTCAATACGTTGTCAATACTCCGTACTGCTCCATGCTTGGGAGTGACAGTTCTCTTCAAATTAGTCGTCCCTAAGGAGAAAGAACATCTAGAACATGCTTTCATCTTCAGAAAAGCAAAAGTCAATGCAGATAAAAATTTTAAAGTAACTCTTTAGATTTAAACAGCCAATGATTTAGTACTAATGCTAGTTTTTAAAAAAAGAAACGTGAATATTTAAGAGCCAATTAGTAAAGTCCTCTGTCTTTTAAAAGCATGTATTGTATACCTGTGCTACATGTTTGAATTACAAGGACAGCAGACAGGCCTAGAGTGTAGTATGCATGTGTTTTGCCTTGGGAGAGAGGAGAGGTGGACTAAGTCATCTTTACAAGCTTGCTTTCCTTTAAGAAGTCGTACATAGTCCTTTAAGAGAACTGGAGACAGAGAAACATACAGAAGAAAATGCAAATGCCCAAGATCTTTTTACTCGTTTGTAATCTCTGAATATTTAGATACATTTCTTTCTCCCCATTCATGTATTTAAGCTTTCCAAGAGCTTCACAGAATTGGCATTGTACACATTTTGTGTTTTCTTCTCACTTGATGTAACACCCAGGCTGCTTTTGTACACTATAATAATGTGTCGTCTTAGTTCTGGTTAGTAACTTCCTAGATTGGTGGCTTGTGCGAATCTTCCTGTCTAACCATCACCCTTTGGCCAGATGTGAATAAAACTGAGGATGTCTCCGGGGTCTTTTGGACCACCCCTTCCTCTGATGAATCCTGTGTCCGGATTACCTAGATCCTGTGTAATGTGTAAAGCCTGTGTCCGTTAACTGCTCAGCGTCTGAGAGATCAGGGCCTGATGGAAGCCTTTTCTCAGCAGCCCTTCCCTGGTCCAGCTTTTGATAAGTGTGGTGGTTCATTCTGACCATGGATGAGAAGGCCATACTGAACATAGCTGTCCCTGCGCCAGGGCCTGGCAGGTGATAACTCACTAGTCTTCGGTCGGAGTTATGGAGCAGATAAAGGAGAACCAGGCACCCGTTTTGAGTATGAGGAAAAATGAAACAGAAAGACAAGATTTCTCCTTTATGCCCCAAAATCTGCAGGCACAGATTAGACCCCCGGCCTGGTTTCTAGCTTTGCCCTTGGGACACAGAAACATCTGGAAAGCGCCAGCATGCCCCATTTCCAGGACTGAATCTACATCCCTGAACTGTGACTAGGCCAGATACAGAGACACCACTCAGGAACTCTGCGAACTCGGGCAAGTTACCCAGCTGCTCTGTGCCTCAGTTTTCCCATCAGCACAGGGGTTCTCCCGCAGGGGCTGTTCTGAGCATCAGGTGAGGAAGTCTACTGGTGTGCTGGGTCGGTCACAAGCACCCAGCAGGATTCTTAGGGAGTTGGGCATAGGAAGTGTGTGCTTGTGATGGGCCGGCCACCGCTGTGCCAGCTCGGTTGTGTAGCAGGCTTTCCATACAGGCTTTCACAGAAATTAGCTGTGTAGTATTGGCAGGCTTCAGGAACTGAGGTGGTGTGTGAAATCCCATCCATGTATGGGTGTGCTGCGGACGGCCCTCGGTCGTGCAGTGGAAACTGCATGCCATCGGAGTCAGAGCTGGGTTCGAGTCCAGTGTCCTCCGACATCTTTCGGCAAGGTGCTTCTTCACCCCTCTGGGACGCAGTCCCTTTGTGAAAAGAGGATGGCGGTGGAAAACCTGTCCAGCCCGCTTCACTGGGCTCGTCCTCTGAGGATCCCTTGAAATACTGATCAAAGAGTGGTTTCCTATGGTCCGGGCACTTCTGTAAGTGATTTGCCTCTATAACCCTTCACACCCTGAAAACCCTAAGAGGGAGGTGTGGTGAGTATTCTCATTTTGCAAAAGATCCACAGAGAGGAGGGGCGAACTGCACAACGGCTGCAGCTGAGAGACCCTGGCATGGCCCCCGGGTTGTGGCCTTGCACACGGACCGCGTGCCACTTGCTACGGGGCGACCGTGTCGGGTTCGGTTCTGCACCCAGCCTCCTTGGGAGCTGGGAGGAATCTTCTAATTCGGGACATCCAAAGCCCTGTTTTTGCTTAACAAGTATCACATTCTGGATTCGCGCCTACCCCATCCATATTTTTTAACCTTCTCTCTCTATTTCCTTGCGGTTCAGCTTCATTCTAAACCTTTAGTTCTCTCCTCGAGGGAATTAGGTTGGTCTGCCCGTTGAGTAAATATGACTAAGAAAGTCAATAACCCACCTGGGCAGGCATGACTCACTTCTTTCTCGTTAGCTATTCCCGTACATTTTAAAGCTAGCCATACAGAGTCATTACATTGGGGCTATTAACCTGTTTAATAGTGACAATAATAGGGTGTGACCCATGGCATAAATGCATTCAGATAAGAAAGAAAGTGTTTTTTTCCTGTAATTGCTTAGTCAATACCGTTTTCATGGAAATGCTGGCAAACAATCTTTTAGAAAGCTCTTTGTCCCAGTCCTTCCCTCCTTCCTTCCTCTTCAGAGCGTCTGCAGACTCTTTCTAATCAGGGGGATTAGCAAGATGGCGCACTGTGTCCCTTCCGATGTTTTGATTGACCTACCTCTTTGCTACTGTTGAGCCTCTTTTTATTTCATTTTTAGGGTGTGTGTGTGTATGTAGGCACGTTATTGTTGATACTTGCTTGCTAACCTCTCAACTCAAAAAAGAAGACTTCTGCTAACTTTGCATAGCTGGGCCCACAGACAGGGAGTTAACCATTTGGGTGAGAGGAAATGAAACTTTTCTTAAGTTTATTAGACCACATCCTATAAATCTGTGGCTTATTATATGTCTGATTTCTAAAAAAGCATGGCATCACGGCCGAAGTTTTATTTTTGCTCGTTAGTCATTGAAACAAATATAGATATATTGCTTCATTTCCTTGGTACGCTATTTTTCAATACATGTTATGTGTGGAAAATCTGGATTTACACAACAAAGTGCATTAGAAGGGAAGTATTTGCTTTGTAAATCCGCATTATAACTGTGGATTAGCAAGCACTCTGTTAAGCCGAAATGTTTAATTTGTCCTGATTCCCCGGTGGGGAGCACTGCCCAAGTTGAGTCAAGCTGTATCAGTCGTGCAGGGGACTCCGATAGGATGGGGGGCCCGCATCACGGCCACCATGCACTGGGGATGGGACTCCACTGAGGTGTTCCTGATTGCAGAGAGAAGCAGGATGAGAAAACAGGAAGAACACTTCGTGAAGGCAGAGTCCTTATTTTGACATTTTTCCTTCCAGTGTTTTGAAAATCGTAGGTGGGCTTGGAGCACGTATGCATCGTTTTCTGTTTAGATTACATCTCTTGCCATGGGACTTTTTCCTACGTCGGCCACTCAAAAGACTCTTTGTAAAACTTCACCAGTGGTTGTGCGTTCTAGGGGTGGGTTTCCCTCCATGTGCTTAGTCATCGCCCCAGTGCAAACAGACTTGATTCCAGAGTTCCACTGTGACAGTGCATCGCATCTCATGCGGGACAGGGTGTGAGCTGAAAACAACGAAGATAAAACAGCTCGGGACATTCCAGAATGTCCTCATGATGGCTGTAACCTGTGGCTTAGCACATAAGCATGTACAACCCCACATCATTCTGTGCATGTAGACCGGCAAATTCACCCCCCTCCTCCAATTTATTCTCAGGGTGGGATGTCTAGTGGGACCACCCTTACTATTTTCTTATTTCTCCTTTCATTCCCTCGTTGCAAAGCTTCTGTGTTGAATTCTTCTGGTTTAAATCAGCCCCAGGTTCATCCCTGTCTTTTAACTGCTCCAGCACTATCAATGGACACCTCACTGACCAGCTTGGAATTTCTGACACCTCACTGAAGTCACATTCCCAGAGCATCGTGAACATGATGTGGTCACCCCCAACTTTATCAGGGCCCCCTACACAACTGACACAGATTGGACAAGCAGGCCCAGAGGGGGAGGCTCATTCTAAGCCCCGTTTCCCATGTTGTTTGCTGTTCTGGGAGTGACCACCGTCCATGCTGTTCTTTTCACTTCTTACACCCCCTTCCCAGCCCGCGAAGCTGGGGTAGAAGGTAGGAATCCCAGGTGGCCTGCATGGAGGTCTGCCCTCCAGGGTGAAGGTGGGGGTGGTTTCTCCCCCTGCACCGGGCCTCATGGGCACCTGACACCCCCTGGAACACTACCGGCTGTGTCAGGGCTCTTATCTCAGCGGCCACCTCCCCTTTCCCCATTCTTTGTGAGTCACTTGTTTTCTTTGCATCCCTGTGACAAAGGTTATTAATAGAGAAGACTTGGGCCTTTGATGAGTGACTTGTCATCTGTACAGTTTATTGTTTTGGGTCTTCCCCTTTTATAATTCTCTGAGGTGACACATTAGTTTTTAATGGGCTCAACTGTGACAAGGGTGAGTTTAGATTAGCCTTAAGTCTTTTTATTCCTTACCGACCCCCAAGTCAAAATACTTCCTGAGTACTTGAGAGGGAGTGGATGCTTTTCACCGATGGTTTTGACACTGTCAGTCTGTCTCTCTTTGTTGCGATATCTTTGTTTCTCAGAGTACTTTTTTATCATCAGCGTCTTCAGTGTCAGTGAGGTCGATGTCTGCGATTTGGGAACAGAGGAACCATATTTCCACCCTGACTCCGGAACTGAATTTACCTATTTTTAGTAAAGGTACTTACTGTCAGTTAAGCAAAGTGGGAGATCCTAATTTTAATCCTTCCTGGTCAGGCCAGTCCTGTGCATCTTGTTCAGAAGATTTGTATTCGCCATCTTCTGCCATTGTAGCAAGAGATGACACCAGGAGCGACACCGTCTATCTCCTTTATTCCAAACCTTCCCAACGCTTTTCTCTATCATATCTCTGCAAGTCCATTCCCAACCTGTTTGTATTAAAAAAAAAAATGCAGTAGTAAAGAAGAATTTTCTGTCTGGTTTGGGGAGCAAGATGGTAGAGGTGGCGTATTGTTCTAGTGAGGCCAGGTTCAAGTTTTGGTCCCTCTTTCTGTGAATTGTCCTCACCGTCTGTGAATTGTCCTCACCCGCTTTCTGTGAATTGTCCTCACCCCTCCACTTGAACCGAAAGTGAGGAAGGAGGTGGCCTCAGAGTTTTTCAGTCTTCGTTACAAACCTCGTGGGACACGTCCCATGTACACATAGACGTCTCTGGGGCCATGCCACCCGAGGCGTGCCCACAGGCAGCTCGGCCACCAAAGCAGTACAGGAGAGAAACATTTTTTTTTTTACTCTGGGAAGTCTAAATTAGAGAGGCCTGTTCTCTGAGTGGAAATGTCTGTTTTGGAAAAGTTAGTTCCTTCTGACAAGGGAGGGTGGGGACAAGGAAGGAACTAAAGACACCAGAGAAAGAAGAAGTTAGAATGGAGGGTGGTGGGAAGCAATTGGGGTGACTGGAGGACACACACACACAGCTGCCCCACTCGGTTCATTTTCCCTGCCTCCCTGGTCACTTGGTCTGCCAAGCCTCGCCCGAGTCCCCCGGTGGTGCCCCCCAGTGCCCCCTGTGCCCTGGCGGTGGCCTCTTGCTGCTTAGGAAAACAGAGCTGGCAGGAGATGGTGTTGGAGTGAATGTGAGCCGGTCGGGGTCGGAAGGATCACAGAGGCTCTCAATCACTGCGTGCTCAGCCTGCCTCCTGCCTGCTGGGTTTCGGGCAGGCCTGGTGTCTCACCAGGGGCCAGTGTGACTGGGGAGAGGCCCACTCTTCCCTGAGAATGAGAAGCCCCCCCACCGGAGAGAATAAGAATGTGTAGCCAGCCATCCGGAAGGAGATCCAGTTTGTTGGTTGTTCGCAGCTCTGTCTCTTGGACAAGTTTCTTTCCTCTTGCCACTTTTACAAGAACACGTGAAAAGGATGGGCGGAGGCGGGAGGGAGGAGAAGTTGGCTTATGGCATCTTCTACTGGTTTCAGAAATCTGCGCATTTCCTGCAGGGGGAGGCATTTGTGTGCCCCTTCCTCTGTATCTGGTCCGGATGGCGGATGTGGGGGTGGAGTCTCAGCTCTCATGGTCATGTACGGATATGTTTGCTCCTAAAGAAAATGGGACATTTGCTTCTCTTTGGCCCTATTCTGCCTGGGACAGCAAAGTGTACTCAAGTCAGGTTCTGGGAGGGTTGGGGATGGGGTGGGGTTGGCTTTCCTCACTGTAGTCTTGCTTCGTTGGATCACTTGCAACGGTCTTTTTCAGATTTATACTTACTGCATACATTTCTGTGTATTTTTTGGTTTGGATTTTTTTTATTTGGTCTGAGAACCAGAAGTTTTTTGAGATGTGGGATTTTACAAAAATTATATTTTAAAGTATATCATACAGAAGAATTGACTTTGTCGGTCTAAAGTTTTATTATACATTTTTAACATAAATTCGTATTCCGCCATTACCATGAGGATACAGAACAGCTTCATTACCTTATACACACCCTCACACTGTCCCTTAGTTATGGGACAGGAGGGTTTCATTGTTATTTCTGCTCTTTGAAAGGTAATGTTGACTTGATTCACCTCTTTCATCCAGAGGCTCTTTGTCCACACCTTCCTCAGTGAAAGATGTAACCGTAGTGCTGTGGAGTCGTTAGCTCGTTACTTATTGGAAAATCCTGGTTGAATGTTCTGTATTTTGCACTGGCCGTTCTTGCTTACACACCCAGAATGCTTTGGGCCACTTTCTGGATTTAGGAGATTTCAAGCTAATTCTGACCATGGTCAAAGGAAAATATAATTACAAAGGAAATATGTTATTGCTAACCATATAGGCCGCAGAGTGAAACAAAATGACTTCTGGAATATTCTGCTTTGAATGATCTATATTATTTTTTCCCAGATTTCAGTGTAGATTGTCATGGTTTGGGCATAATACGTAAAGTGAAGATGGTGCGTTACCTGTGTATTTTGTTGACCTAACGTGGTTCTCCCAGATTGTTCTCGCTTGTCTCATTACTTAGGTGAAAACCAGGAATCGAGAGCTTCGAGGTGCTTCCGTGATCGCGGGTGCATCCCTACCCACTGCTACGTGCCTGGGAAGGCCAGAGCTGCCAGCTCTCCTGCTCTGACTCAGAGCTTATGCTTTTTTAGAGAAAGTGAAATGCAGGGAAATCGTGTGGCGAAGATCTTGTGTGTATGTGTGCTTGTCCTACTCTTGGAAAACGAGGAGCTGTGACCTTAAAGATCCCCCAGCTCAGAGTGTCACAGTTGACTGAACTGTAGACGATGCCTCTGCAGTGGATTTTGCCGGGGAAGGTAACGGGAGTCGCACACATGTAAATTCCTGGGTAATCTAACTCCCGTCTTTGTAATTACTTGGAGACATGCCATTTCAGCCAGTGAGAAGCGGGAACAGTGACCCAGTACGGACAGCAGAAACTGTAGGGGAGAGAAGGGGAGGAAACTC